>ML978280.1:0-88376 GCA_010015745.1 Setomelanomma holmii
AAGGCCTGCATATACAGCTAGCAGCTCTCTCCTTCTTGCAACTGGTAGGCTATGGTGCCTTTTGAGGTGCTCATCTAGGCTATAGACAGCGTGCTGATGCTCTACGCATATCAGCACGCTGTATGCAGGGAGGTAGGTAAACATGATAGGATAGAGAGCAGAAGATAAGCAGGTGCTGTTGTAGACAGCTGTAGTAGGCTGTAGAGAGCCAGAGAGAGCTAGAGGGGGGCCAGAGGGGGCATTCCTCCAATCGCAGAGGAATGGCCCCAACGATTTTGGTGAGGCGAGGGGCTGCAGCCAATCAGCGATCACGGTGGAATG
This sequence comes from Setomelanomma holmii, assembly GCA_010015745.1. Classification (NCBI taxonomy): domain Eukaryota; kingdom Fungi; phylum Ascomycota; class Dothideomycetes; order Pleosporales; family Phaeosphaeriaceae; genus Setomelanomma; species Setomelanomma holmii. The sequence goes on from ML978280.1 coordinate 322, forward strand.
CCCCTCGGGGGCATCCCCTTGGGGATTCATAAGGCATGGTTGCAATTAAAGCTAATTTAAGAGAGAATTTAGGGGCATGCAGATAGCTTGCCTACTTCAACCGTTAACTCTCTTAATTAGCTTACTAAAGGCGCTGAGATAATAGCGTATTTCTTGGTGTTGATGCGCAACTAATTTAAGTAGTCTCAAGCAGCTAACGAGGCCGCCTCATGCTGTAAATTACGCAAAAGAAAGCGTATACAGGCAGAAAGAACTCTTACAGCTAAAGAGAGCGTGCGCTTAACTACCTTAAGGAAGTTTGCAGTGCATAATAATAGGAAGAAGGCGAAGAAGAGCGCGCGCGCTGAGAGCAGTGAGCTGACTCAAAGGCGCTGTAGATGCTGCAGCAAGGCTAAGCACAACTTGCGCACATGTAAACAAGTAGAAGAGATACTCTCTGATTAATTTAGTCTACTGTGCAGCACCGTAGAGGACTGTTGAGGACTGTAGAGTTGCGTTTGTACTGTGCAAGACGGCAGATTTTGGTGGAGGCTTAGCAGAGTAGGCCACTCGCCCGTAGAGTACGTTATCTACAATACAAGTAGTAAACGTTGCGTACATTATTGCAATAGGTGCGCTAGAAATTCTAAGCTCGTGGACCTGAGGTGTGTGAGGTAGTGCGCTGTTTGGCATTTCGGCGACTAAAGGTCCCCGATGGTGGTGCGTCTCATCCACCTCGGCGGCTGTCCACGCATTGAGCAACATGGCGTCAAACACCACGTCCCCCGATGCTTCGGGATTCGAAATCGTATCCCACTTCCACATCGCCTTGTTCAAGCGATTCTGACCCAAAGAAAACATGCCTTCTCCGGAGAGCACAACGAACCACGCTCGCCCTGCTCCACTCGCCTGCTTGGAATGTCGTCGCACACATCTCAAGTGTGATGGGGTTCAACCGACTTGCGCACGTTGCAACGGTCGTGGATATGCGTGCACATATACACGCTCCGGGCGCGGTCGCCGACGCGGCGTGACACGTTCGGACACCGCTCCCCAAACCACCGTCGCACAAGTGCCTTTCGACCCTGCGGCGCCATCGCAATGGTTTCCAGACAGCGCAGCAAGCCTAAAGAGTGGGACTTCTGTTGGCGAGGCTTCCCGCAGCATTAAGGATGCGCCTCTCGTCGGGCAGCTGGCGACACCAGTCATGACCGCTGGCTCGACGACCGATTCACTAAGCGGCCGGCTTCCGCTCTGGGTGGATGACGAGCAGCACGTCAATCTGTATTATCTGAACTTCCACCCGAGTCATCCGATCTTGCTGCCAAGGAGCATGTACTGGAAGCAAAGCTATCCTCGGTATCTGAGAGCAGTTGTCCAGCTCATTGGCGGCCACTTTGCTCCAGCAGCATCAAAGGATGGCCTAAGAGAAAGGGCTGCTCAAGAGCTTCAAGAAGGTGAGCAAAGCGGTCCCGAAATGGTGCAGGCGCGCATTCTCTACAGCATCGCTCTGTTCGCGCAGAACGACTCACGTGAAGGTCAACGCATTCTGGATTCAGCCATCGAAAGTGCTTTGAAGCTTGGCATGCACCGGCGAGAATTTGCGGCATCAAATTCCAATGGCTTGACGCAGCTAGAAGAAAGCATGCGAAGGACATGGTACGAACTATACGTCACAGATGGCTGCGTGGCTGCGCTGCAACGAAAGTCGGCGTTCATGACCAACACTGTGAATGCCGACGTCCTGTTACCATGCGACGATTTTATCTACGAAGGCGGAATGTGCTTCATGCCTGCAACGCTCGATGAGTTCCACTGCAATGTGTTTGCGGATGAAGAGAAAGTGTTCTCGTCTTTCTGCTATCGAATCGAAGCGGTTCGCCTTCTTGGACGAGTGCTAACAATCACCGGAGCACACGGAGTCCATCGAGACCTGGTGCAGGCAGTAGACAACGCACTCGCCGCGTTCATTCATCATCTACCCCGCGCGAAGAGTGAAGCTGAGATCGTCAACACCTTTGGTGAGCTTGACGAGCTGATGTTCCAAGCACACACCATCGTTCAGTACAGCACCATCTTATTACACTTCCCGAGGGGTGATCTCGTGTGCCCAGATCCGCTGACAAAAGAAGTGCCTGGCGGCAATAATACCCGACTCCTCTGCCCGTGCAATCGACAGCACGTACACTCCATCAAAGCCATTGAGGCCTCGAAAACGATTTCCATGCTAGCTGCGCTGCGGACTCCTGTGCAAAGACACGGTCCATTCTTAGTGTATCCAATCGCCCTCGCTGCTGTCGTGCAGCTGTCAATCAGCGCAATCCATGTCAAGACCTCTAGTGGTTGTATGGAGCAACATTCTGATCGTGTAAAGCTGATGCTAGGGGTTCTGAAGGCGTTAGGACGACACTGGGAATCTGCCGACTTCGTACTGCGCACCCTGAAGAAAGCAGCTTCTGCAGTATTCCGCAGTCCTCGTCTTGAGCCTTCGTATGCTTTGCAACAAGATGATCCTATGGACAGCGGCATAGAGACATGTCCGCACATATCGATGGAGCAAGATTGGCTCGACCATTTCGACCTCCAGGACCTGAATGGGCTTGTTGGGCTAGACAATTCGGCTTTTCGGATATAAGGTTCACTCAGTAGGCGACGTGTCCCGGAGACAACGAGCGTTGTGTTGACGCCGGCGTTGTTACGATAGGATAAAACCTCTGTATGAGTCCGCCATTTTGGTCATCCGTCTTGCTTCAAACTTCTCAAGCACTTGTATTATCAAGTACGAGACCCGGAACGATTTCCTACTAGCCAAGGTGCTTATGACAAGAATATCTGCATTCCGTTCGATATACATGCTCCTAGAGCTGGATTTATAATAGGTGATGACTACCACTCCTCGCCTACGACTCTGACAGGCAGATGCATCAAGCGGTAGCCACCTGCTGTTGGGCAAGGCAGCCTTCCCGCGCGAATGTTGATCTGCAAAGACGCATCCAACAACCTCGGCGCTGCTAAGCTTGCATCGCGCTCTTCGCGTAATGCAAGGAAGTCGTCTTCTTCAACACCTTGCGAAAGATGCTTATTCTTCGTTTTGTGATCTCGCACGGTCATCCAAGGCACGGCTTCGCAGCGTTCAGGACAGGCTGGATAGTCATGACCTGTCCAGATCTTGACATCGTCTGGCAATGCAAGCAAATTGCGCCCCGAATCGTACAGGCTCTTTGCGCTTCCACCGGGGAAATCGCAACGCGCTGTGCCAATGTCCGCATGGAAAATCGAATCGCCACAAAAGACGTTCGCTGAGATGGTGTGAGTAATTGCGCATCATTTTCGCAGCTTGAAAGTCGTCGCTCACCTCCGATTTGGTACCCTATGTGATCTGGAGTGTGTCCTGGCAGATGCATGACTTTCGCAATCAATTCGCCGATCTTGAACGACTCATCGTCTTCGAACAAGTGATCGAACACGTCTTCATATTCGGCTGCCGGAATGCCATATTTACCAGCAAAAAGATCCTGGACTTGCTTGATACGCCTTCCGATGCAAATCTGCGGTCTGGAGCCTTGCTTTTCGTGAAGGCGGTGTTGTAGATATGACGCCGCCGTGAGATGGTCTGCGTGTGCATGCGTCTCCAGAATCTTCTCAATTTGGTAGCCGTTTTCCGATATCATCGCGAGTAACGCATCTGCTGTGTCGGTGCTGATAGTCAGGGTATTGGGATTGTAATGAAGCACAGAATCGATTATCACGGCTTTCTTTGTGGCTGGATCAGCCACAACATATTGCCAAGTTCCTGTTCGCTCCTCGAAAGAACTCTGAATAATAGGCTCTTGTGTCATCATAGTTGCAGTACTGTACAGCTTTCCCTGCTTAGGATATGCTGTCCTCGACTGAGCGAACAATGGAGTTGGGGCTGGAGTCGGTCCAAGGCATTTTGCGGCAGCTGGGTTTGCTATTCGACTTGACGGAATCCATGTCGCAGGGGAGATGCGCGCGAGGACTTCTTGGTGCAGCAAACGCTGTTGTTGTCTTGCGACCCCGAATTTCGGCTCCCTTATTCGTCTTGCTGGACTCGACAACTGCCGTGTGCTGATTGGCTGTGTTGTAAGACCGAGGTTTCGCATGTTCTTAATATCCTGTGTGATCGTGAATTTGGGTGGTAGACTGCAAAGGCACCAGTATTCCGTTGCGAGCAGCCATCAGCTGTAGCATGTTTTTATGTATCGCCATCAAACGCTGATGTGCCCATGGCTGTCTATGGAAGCACTGCCTGCAGGGTTCGGTGAGTTGACAAGTAGAACGCCGATGACGCTCCCGCACGGGACAAGACCCCGAACCCACGAGCCTCATCGTACGTTGCCCAACCCATTTTTCCAATATCGCCCGACTACAGGAGATAGATATTTATAGCGAAGGGTTCTGAATTTTGTCGGTGCAGCGCTACCCTCGCTCGTGTGGCTCAAATCGTTTCTTTCGCACACTCGCTGCTGTTTTTCACTTTGTCCTGCCGAAGTTTTCGCAGGGTCCACAGCCACCAAAATTTACAATGCAGGCGTTGCGAACCCGTTTACCGCTGGCAGTCAGCCAATCAGCTGCCAGACTCCAATGCTTCAATGCAGTTCGAAGTCTTGCAACGGTTGCGCCAACAACCAGCTCTACCAGAAGTCACAAAGTCGTCGTTGTTGGCAGCGGCTCCGCCGGCATCGCGCTCAGTCATCAACTTCTCCGAAAAGGTCATTTCAAGAAAGACGACGTTGCTGTCATCGATCCAGCAACATGGCACAATTATCAGCCCGGCTGGACGCTCGTGGGCGGCGGGTTGAAGAGCAAGGAGGACTTGAGACGACCAGTGCATGAATTGATCGGACCGAAGCTCAAATTCTACAATAAGAACGCCGCAGCCATTCACCCCAAAGAGAACTGCCTAACGCTGGGAGATGGTGACAAGATCAGCTATGATCAACTTGTCGTCGCTCCAGGCATCACAATCGATTATGGCAGCGTCAAGGGATTGTCCGAAGCAATGGCCGATCCAAGCAGTCTTGTCGCGTCCATCTACAGCTACGACTACTGCGACAAGGTCTTCCGGAATATTCGGCATACGGAGAAGGGTGCAGCAATTTTCACGCAGCCCGCTGGCATTGTCAAGTGCGCTGGTGGTCCGCAGAAGATCATGTGGCTCGCGCTCGACCACTGGAAGAGGGCAGGCCTGTACAATTTCTCGCCTGATCAGTCTGCAATCAGGGTCACATTCGCCACAGGATTGCCCACAATGTTCGGTGTGCCAAAGTACAGCATCAAGCTCAACGAGCTGCGGGAAAAGAGGGGCGTCGAAGGGCTCTTCGAGCACAATCTCGTTTCAATAGACGGGAACACGGCGACTTTCGATCGTCCAGGCGGACAAGAGCAGGTCAAGCGCGACTTCGACTTTCTCCACGTCGCGCCGAAGAACACACCACATGCGTTTGTCGCAGAAAGTGGGCTTGCTAACGAAGCTGGCTATGTCGACGTTGACCAACACACGCTGCAGCATAAGCTCTACAAGAACGTCTGGTCGATCGGCGACGCGTCGAGTTTGCCGACATCGAAGACCGTCGCTGCGATTACGTCTCAGGCACCTGTCCTCACGCACAATCTGCTGCTGAATATGGAAGGCAAGGACCCAGCTTCAGAATACGATGGCTACACATCTTGCCCAGTTCTGACCGGCGAGAAGGAGGTCTTGCTCGCGGAGTTCAAGTATGGCGGTGTGCCCAAGGAGACGTTTAATGAGTGGTTTGGCATCGATCAGGCTGTTCCGCGTCGCGCGTTCTATCACTTGAAGAAGGACTTCTTTCCGTGGGTTTACGATAGGTATCATGTCAAAGGGCAATGGGGCGGGCCGAAAGGGTGGATTTGAGAGGCTATTCGGAGGGGTCATTTGCATGGCTTGCGGGTTCACATATGTTTTGCACCATTACCATAGCTAACTTAAACATTTGCGTATGAATTGTATCAAAAGTGTATCAGCATAGCAAGCATAGGCTTCTTGGATCTGAAGTGTTTGTCTATCTATCAGCGCACAACTACGGCGGTCATCAGCTTGTAGAAAACTCAAGAGCGACCATCGTGCCAAGGCCCTGCGGTCAATGCTGAAGCTCTGGTGTTCAGGCACAAGTCGCCGTTTGTCGACCATCGGCGACTGAATCATGGCACGATGTAAGTCAATGCTTTTGGGGCTTGATTCCGGCATGGTACGACTCGGGCTTTCTGGGTGCAAGTAGTGACGCCATTGTTTATACGTTTCTGTCAGTGACACAGCATCATTTTATGTATTCGAATGTCATGAAAGTCGTGTCATTTTGGAGGCTCATGATAGTTCACATTCTTCGCAGATATGCTGATCGTGAGATCTGGTGTGCACTCTAGCACCAATGTTCACTACCTATTCTGGTTCGGTGGTAGTGCTGCAGCAATGGCGACGTGTCTCACTCATCCTCTTGAGCTTGGTGAGTGCTGATCAGAACTTGACCTGAATGGACTGACAAACAGGGTAGTCAAGGTCAGCGACACTGTCACCTCTGCGCACCGAAGCAACTGACTTCAAGACCAAGGTCCGCTTGCAAACCCAAGAACCTGGACCATTACGACGGAATCTGGGCGGAACTTCCTTGCGCGTTGTGAAGAATGATGGAGTATCTGGACTTCACAGTGGCATGTTCGCCTCGCTTTTGCGCCAGCTGACCTACTGGACGGTCCGATTCGGTATCTACAAAGAGAAAAAGCACCACATTCCATCAAATTCAGGCTTTTCGACTCTATGTGGTATCGCAGCCATGTCCGGGCTTCGTCGGTGGAGTAGTAGGCAACGTCGCTGATGTTCTCACCGGCCGTATGCAGAACGACACGGCATTACCGCTGCACGAGCGCAGAAACTACCGCGGTGTTATTCATGGCCTCTTCCGCATGACTTTTGAAGAAGGGTCGCGAAGTTGGAGGCGGGGATGGCTACCGAATAGTGGTCGCGGCGCGGTCTCAACGGCCGCTCAGCTGGCCACATACGATGCCGCAAAAGCGTGGATGATCAACACATCTTGCGATGCAGGATACACTAAGCACGCAATTATCTGCATCTTGCGTGGCAGGCCTGACAGCAGTAACTGTGACAAGCCCGTTGGACATCGTGAAGACGAAGTTTATGTCGGCGAGAGGACGTCAAGGGACACTGCATCTTCTACGGGACATTGCCAGACGAGAAGGCGCGAGGTGGATAATCAAGGCTGGGTTCCGAGCTTCATGCGACAAGGGCCGTGAGTTGTTGAATTTGATTGTCGTGGCGATGCGATGCTCACATTTGCAGTCATACAATGGGCATATTGTTCCTCCTGGAAATGCATAGGAAAGCATATCAGCGTCTTTCAAGAACCTGAGTGGACGGGGGAACGGAAATATTTTGGGGGCAAAGTGTCCCCCTATAGATGTAAGATGGCTCTCGTGGACTATGCAGCGTGGCGTCTACGCAATTGGATGCTGTGACGGTTATGAGGAGGAGCGGATCACGTGTGCCACGTGTCAGTGTCTGGTGCTGCTTCCTCACCTTATCAAGCACCTCTTACCTCAACAGTATCGTAGATACGTCATGTAAACAGACCCTGCGGAAGGCCCTTGTGTACAGAAGCATGAGCACAAGGGAAACACACAGACGATAGAACACTCTTCTAATTTCATTTTGCATTACACCGCTATAGATGCTCTGGGCTCAGGAAAAAGGGTGTGTCTGGTTCTTAGTTGTGTATGCTTTAGAAGTCGCCGAACATCGACAGTGCCCTACAGCTTCCGAGTCTCCGAGTAGAGGAACGTCGCTTCCAGTCCTTGATAAGAAGTAGTATACATGTATTCGTAGATATTCATTGGATGCAACATAATCCAATTACGAATACAACGCCGACCTTCCCATGATATACAGGACACCTTGCCCTGCACCATAAAGGATGAGCGCAAACATCCACAAGACCCTACTTATGAATGTCATGCAGTCCTTGAAATCAAATCACGATCAAAAGTCTCCTGGAGCACAATAGTGGACATCAATACCAGTCCAAAAAGTTTGGAGAAATAGATTCATTTACTTTTCATAGCTACTAATCGTTACCATTACTTCTACATCATCATCATCTAATGCTGACCGTAGTACTTGCCCTTGCCGCGTCCCCACTTGGGCTTGACAACAAACGCACCACGATCAATCGTGTTGATGACCGTGTATCCGCTCGGGAAAGTCCAGTGCGACCAGGTACCTGCGTCCCAGAGCGCGTCACCACCACCAGGCTGCGCATCGTCACCAGGGAAGACATCAAAGTAGGCAATTTCCTCGACCTTGGAGCCATCGGGGTTGCGCGGGATGGAGCTGACGTCGAGGATACGGAGACCGGACTGGTAGTTGGATTGGTACGCGAGACCGTCGTTGACAAACTGGTTGTGGTCGACCATGCGGGTTGTGGCCTTGTAGTAGCCAGTGACCTTGGGAGCTTCGAGGTTCTGAATGTCCCAGATGTAGGTCACTGCGTAGCCGTCCTTGGCAGGCGAGTTGGGCGCGGTCCGGTTGGGGTCGATTTGGCCCTCATCAAGCTCGTCGTCCATGACGATATGCGTCTGCCAGTACTCGTCGATGACCGAGCCCTGGTGGGTGTAGGATGCGCCAACGTAAGGAGTGCGGGAGATGATGGCTCCAGCGCCGACGCCCTTCTTGTTGGTCACGTCGTAGATGGTGAGGGTGTCCTCGTTGTAGCCGTAGCAAATGTCACGACCATAGTACTTCTTGTGAGGTCCACGGTACACGATGCACTGAGCATCGTGGGTGTAGCCGTCTTGAGGCGCACAGCCCTCGACGTACGGCTTGGTGATATCATCGGTATTGATGAAGATGGGACCACCAGCGCAGGTATCATTGCGGCCAGGGCGGCCACCGCAGCCAAGAGCAACAACGTAGTTCTTCTCCTCGTTCGTACGGACAGTGTGCGAGCGGCCGGCAATACCTTGAGTGAGGTTTACCCACGCAATGTCGGTCTTGGTGTCGAAGGTCTTGGGGTTCTTCGGTGAGAGCTTGAGTAGCTTCTTCAAGTCAAAGAACTGGATTCCGTGGCCCCTGCCCTCGGATCCAATGACAAGGGTGTCCTTGAGGACGCTAATCTCGCGCCAGATGACAGAGTCATTTTGGGCAGGGAGGCGACCGAGGTACTCAAGCTGACCGTCCTCGGTGACTTCTGAGAAGGAAGCGCCATAAGTCTGGCCAATGGCAATGAACTCGCGGCCCTTGTAGCTCCATCCCCACGAGCCGGAACCCTCGCCAATGGCATCACCGAGTTCCTCATGTGTTTTGAAGTCGTACAGGTCAATGTTCTTGCACTTGTATGTCTGGTCTTCACGAGATCAGTAGCTGTCACGCATACATTTGATGAAGTTACATACCAGCATCGCCAACAACAGCCTCAACGCGACCGTTCTTGCACTCGATCTTGTTCTTGTTGGCGCGCTTCTCGTGGAAGCCGTTCCACTTCTTGCTGTCGTATTCGCCAGCGGCGCGGTGCTTGGCCCATGCTGCCTCTTTCGAGGACATCATAAGGTCCATGACCTCACCGGAGGCATACTCGGCATGGCTGAAACCTGAGGCGGAGGCCAGAGGCACAATGGCCGCAGTTGCGAGAGTTGACCACTTCATCTGTGCAAACGATACTGCGGATTGACGGTTGGCAGATGATCCAGCAACCTGGGTGCAGGATAGGGCGCTTTATATCTCCATTGCATCGCACGGCGACACCATGCCGAAAGCACAGCGTTGCTCAGTGACCATTGCGTGCAATACGCCATAGATGACAGACGACCAGAGACCTTCCTATCGTAGGTGGTACGAAATCCCAGTGCCACTCCAAGACCCGTATCGAAGCATCAACGGTGCGTGTATGCCCAGAGTAGCATGCAGTAATATGCTTGGGTGGTCTTGGAGCGTCTTGGGAGACGGGGAAATGTCAGCGTTCATTTGCTCCGCTTGGTAACGGAAGCTTGGCAGCCATCTGACCTGCACTTCGACAACAAGCTGCGGCTCCGGGTTAGCTTGCCTGCCGGCGTAGGCATGGTGGGGCCAGCGCGGTGCTCGTCGAGCTTGATGGTGTCTCCGCCGGCTCAAGCGCTGATTGGCAGGTCGCGTTTCCGCATCAGGCAGGAGCGTGAAAATGCCAAGACGAGGTTGGATTGCATCTGCGCCACGACCAAAATACCGCGGGTGCCTGGGAAGGACGCCGTTGAGGTCATGGAGGGTATCGTCGATTGTGCTGATGCTGCGACGACAGCAAAGAATGATGGTCGCGATCGAAGTTCATCGATGACTTCGCTCCTTCTCCTTCTCAAGTAGCGGGAGTCACGCCCGACGGCGATCTGCTGCCCTGCATTTCATGTCGTGGTACCAGACCTAGGCTCGATTCTGGGAGAAGTTGATCTGGTGGCAAGCATGCCGGCCAGTGAATGGTGCGCTTGTCTCGGTGGGTTTAAGGCAGGCAGGGCGGGCGGGATTGGGATCGACATAGCACGGCTTGGCGAAGGGACGTTGAGAGAGGCAGAATTTGCAGAGGGAAGCAGGCTGCGAAGGCGGAGTGCAGAGACGAAAGTAGGGGTTGAAGAAGACAAGCAGCGGATGTCCACACGGCGCAGGATGGTTTATGTACGCGGGCCCAGTTTTAAAAAGGCGATGGTTCATGCCGTTTGCGAGCGTTCTGAGCAAGATTGAGGTGAATACGTACCAAGACCATCTCGACGATAATTGGGTTGTTCGGCAGTGGTACCTCGCAGGGCTTGTGGTCACATCGCGAGAAGGCGCGCATTCACGTGTTGGCTTAGCAAGCGACTAGGGCATGTTGCATGCTTCACACCTGCCCTCTGGAAGCATAAGAGACTCCATCGAGAAACCAAATGATCTGTATGACATGTACCGGGTGTCTGGGAAACTTGGTGCTGCATCTACAATGTGAAAGATTGCTTGATTTTCTTGGTGAAGCGGGCGTGCAATAGAGAGAATGGCGGCGCGCTCCCACAGAGCAAGCCAAAGCCCGGCCAAACTTGCCCATACGCGGCCCAAAGCGGCTCCAACTTCACGAGCTTCAACTGTCCAACGTCATTATTCTCACCACCTGCCTCGCCGCACGGCACCATGAAACTGACTGAGGATGACATCTACCGCACCTCGACTCAGTACAGGTTCTGGTCCTTCACCAAAGAGCAGCTAGCTGCGCAGCGTCTGAGAACGAATGCCCAAGCGACGGAACGCGTCAAAGCAAATGTTGCCCGCCTTCGCGCCCAGCGGCAACAGCAGGCCGACTCGGACAGCGTGAGCTCTGGCGTAGAGAATGGCAGTGGCGCCAACACGCCGCTACCAGACAGGAGCAGCGACCTCAAGGAGGTCGACTGCCTGACTGCAGAGGAGGAGCTCAAGCTTGTCGACGAGTTCTGCGAGCGCGCCGTAGCCCTCGGCCAACACTGCAACTTTGCCATGGAGGCCACGGTACGTACATTGGTGCACTTGCATTCATGAGCCTGTACTGACGTCTCGTCCCAGGCCACAGGCGTCCAATTCCTCCGCCGCTTCTACCTGTACAACTCGCCCATGACGTACCACGGTCAGAATATCTCGCGCACCACCATGTTCCTGGCCACCAAAACCGAGAACAGCCACCGTCCCCTCGACGAATTCGTAGCCAACTTTGGCAAAGTCACAAGAGAGCAGATCCTCGCGCCGGAATACATCGTCGCACAAGGCCTGCGCTTCCACCTCGAAGTCAAGCATCCGTTCCGCGGTCTGAAAGGCGCGCACCTCGAAATCATGGGCATCGCGCTGGGAAGCTACGAAGGTCCGAATAAGATTGACGAGGGCATGACAAGCGCAGACTTGCAAGCCAGGATGTTAAAGTTGCCCAGCAAGTCAGGCAGGCCCGTAGCCATGAGCGCAAAAGACATGGAGCAACGCGTCAACGCAGCGTATGTGCACGCCTCAAACACCCTCAAGAAAGTCGCCATTCTCACCGACGCTTACTTCCTCTACACGCCCAGCCAGATCTGGCTCGCCGCACACCTCCTCGCCGACGAGCCCCTCACACTATTCCACATCAGTCTCAAAGTCTCCGCCTCATCGCTCACATGCACCAAACTCGTCTCCACAATCCGATCCTGCGCTGCATTACTCTCCTCGCACCACACCTACGCGCCAAACCCAGAACGCGACGCAAAACACAGGGCTGAAGTCAAGCGCCTGATCGAGAAGCTGAAGAGCTGCCGCGACCCGGATAAGGTGGATTTGGTCAAGCTGAACCAGGCGCAGAAGAGGGACGCAGTCAAAGAGGATGGGGATGGGATCGAGTTGGAGGAGAGTAAGGCGAAGAGGAGGAAGATTGAGAGGGAGACGTATGAGAAGGCTAGTAATGAGTTCTGGGGGCCCGAGTTGAAGAAGTAGATGATGAGGAAGGGTGGAGTATTGGTGGTGAGGATCGTTCAAAGGATGCATAGCGTGGCGTTTGGGCGGGCATTGGGTGGCGTTTTGGGATCGTTTGAGAGCTTATATTGGAGATCAGCTCTTCACCCGAATAGTAAGAAAGGTAAACTCTTCTACACGATTCTTTCGCGAACGAACCTCAACTCGTGCTTCATTCTTAGCTTCCAATCTGGACGGCTCTGCCCCATGGCGCCGTGTATGTCACTATGGTGCCGTTTTCTTACAGCCACAAGGCTCGGTCTGTCCAATTCCCCTATCACCATTACTCCACCCTCCCCTCCACTTCACTCTAGTTTCAAGTGCGCAAGCCTGTCCAACTCCTCGTCCTCTCCAACGTCCTCCCTGCCAAGACCTTCTGTTCTCTCTACTGACCCTTCTTCCTTCCCTCCTCGCCGTCCCGCCTCACACTGCCCGGCACCATTGACGCAACCGGAACCGCGTTACTCGCACCAGCTGTCTTCCCGCCCAGCACTGAATTGCCCAGATACTTCGTCATTGGCTTAGACACGACCTCGTCAAACTTCCACCCCTCCGTGTCCTTGTCCTTCTTCTTCTTCTTCTTCTTCTTCTTCTTGTCGCCGCTCAGCTCATTCCTATCTTCTTCGTCTTGACATTCCTCTCGCTCCTGTTCGCGCTGCTCAGCCTCGGTTTTCTCCCGCGCCCGAATTTCTAACATCATCGTCTGCATCTGCACGCGATACTGCTGCGGCACGTTTTTGTTCTCGCCAAATGTGTCCATCAACTTCTTCCTGCGTTCCGCATACGCTGCCCTGAGTTCGGCGGTTGTTGCGTCTTTCATGCTGATCTTCTTTAGGTCGGTGGTGCTGGTGGATTTGCGTGGTGTGGAGGCGTCGGAGGCGTCGGAGTCTGTGTCGGTGGAAGTCGGGGGCGTACATGGCTTGGGGACGGATATGCTGGATGGAGTGGGTGGGGCGGGAGCATGTTTGGGTTTCTTGCTTGCGTCGACAGTCCCGAGGGAGGTCCGGCGGCGTTTGAGGTCTGGTGTCATTCGCGCCTGTGACTGTGTCTGCGACTGAGGTTGTTCAAGCAGTCTGGACTCGATGCTAGGCTCACGACTAAGGTGTTCGGGCGTGTGGCGCGTTAAGACACTACTGCTTCGACATTGGACCTTGCTCATCGTGCGTGAGCAATCCTCTTCGTCGTCAGAGGTGGGGCGCTGCGTGAATTGCAGAGTTCGTGGAGGCGGCATATCATGCTCTTGTTCTTGCTCAGCATCGGCTACACCAGGCTCAGCCTCAGTCTCCGGGCCGGTGAACAGCGAGTCCATCTCGTCCTGTTGCTGGAGCGTACGAGCAGCATTGCTGCCAGGCGTCGTACCTTCACTGCCACCGCCATCTGGATCGCCATCATGACCTAGGCGACGGTGCTCAGCATCATCAAACCCACCAGCCCCACCACCGTGCCCACCATTTTGACCCTGCGGCGCGAAGTCTCTCCTAACTTTGGGCTCGCTCCTACTCACTTTCCCACCAAATCCCTGCTCGAAGTCCTGCAGCACGCTTTTCAACTCGACAATGCTCTTGTGCAGTTCGGGGAAGTCAGTACCGACGTTCGAGTACACGCTGACCACATTCCAAGACGCCATCATCAGGTTGTCGAAGTTCGGGAATGCAGTGTTGATGACATTGTTGAAAAAGTCGATCTTGATGGTGTCAGGGATGGTGTTGAAGGTGGCGATTTTGGCGATGTCGGGGATGGTGTCGAGGCCGATGTGTGAACGCTTGTTCGAGGCGTGTTTGGTCACGGCTTCATTGGGGCGACGCTTGCGGGACCTCTTTACTGTGGGTTTGTTAGTGATGGAATGGTAAGGTTGAAAGCATAAAGGCTTACCTTGGCCCGGAATGCCGTTCTGTGTTGAGAGGTCCGGGTCGAGCTTCGCCAGTGTCTGGCATGGTTAGTATCCCAACTAGAAGAGAGAGAGAGCGTGTATGTCTTCAGTGCATCATGAGCAAGTCGAAGGCCAAGCACGCAACGCACGGAAGGCGTCTAGGGCCACTGAAAGTTAGCAAACATACCTCTCCCTCCTGAAACTCCTGCACCGACTGCTGACTACACATGTTGAACGCAACCTGTCGAATCTCATTGATCTGGTTCCTCCTCGCCCAAATTGCCTTGAACTTCTCCTCGAACAACTTCACCATGCTTTTCGCGATGAAGACATGAATAGGCGCAGAGCTCAAGTTTGCCGCGTCTTGTGGTAGAGCATCATCAGTGCGGAACTCGAAGCGTCCGTCCTCTACGGTCAGGTAGGCGCGAAATATGCCGGTGCCCAGACTCACATCGTTGTCGAAATGCACGTTGCCGAGGTCGAATCGAGTCGCAGTGTCCTTGAGTGTGACCATGGTGAGAGGCGGGTAGATGGTGCCATTAATGCGCTTGTAGCTGGGTGGCTCGGGATTGGCCAGACTCTCAATGAAATCGTCTATGTGGTGGACGTCGAGGTAGCGAAGCTGGTCGCGCAGAAGTAGGGCGCGCCGCTGCGGCTTGTTGAGCGATTTGAAGGTAGGCGCATCAATCTCCATGGTGACGGTTGTGTTGCAGTCCCAAGGTCGAGGGTGTGGGCTTTTGTTGTGTTGGAAGGTGGCCTGGTTGTCGACGGCGCTAGAATCGCGGGCCAGAGGGAGTGGGTGAAACTGTTGTATCCTCCACGTGCAGATTTGCAATACAAACGCTGCCCGCACACCAGAGTGAGGTGCTCCACGCAGTGAGAACCAAGATGGGCTGTGGTCCTCGTAATCAATCTGTGTTGCGCCTGCTGTTCGGTCGAAGATGATTTCCAGGTCTCGAAAGTCCAGTTGAGGGAGTTGTCGTGACAGAACGGGTGCAGAGTATGTAGCGAGAAGGGCTATATATATACGTGCACTGACGGCGTGGGCAGGCTCGGTAGTCTCTCACCTTGACGCCGCTGACAGTGGACGGCAAACTCCAGGTAAAGGCAGATGGCCAATGGTGTGGAAACGGCTCCCTCCAACCTGGTCTGCTTGCCGAAGCTGTAGATTATGACACGAATGGAAATGATGTCGCCGCCAACTTCCATCAATACCTTCTCGTATGCCATGAAGAAAGAAACAGGCAAGCCAGAGTCGATGCTACCCTGAGGAATTCATGTTTCTGCTTCGACATCGAAGATGAATCGCCATTGCAGCCTTGAGGGAGTCATGGGCTATCCTAAGGACAGTGTCGAGAAGATTTAATGGATGAGGCATGTTGAGTCGAGAATTTCGAAGGACGTTGTGGTTTGGAAACATTTGTGCCATTGCCGTGAGATGGTGCAGGGCCACAGTATCGTGGAAATAGTGTAACGGAAATGGGAATGGAAGGGCAAACGAGAACGTGACACAGGCATCTTTGATGTAGTTGTTGAGAGACAAGATGAGATGTGCGGAAGGACTTGTGACTGGTGGTAACGAAGATTATGGGCTTACCGCGTCGGGTATGTGTCTATGACTACTCGTACACACTCAGAGGACCACGACGTCCTAGAATGAATGAGGCAAACCATCACGCTTACAAGTACAGACCCTCCGGCTCGCCCTCAGTCTTTGTCTTCAGCACACGCTCCCTCGCAGCACGGAAGTCTTCCATGTTCACCCGCATTCTTCGCTCGCGGAGAGCCAAAAGACCAGCTTCGGAGCATATGGCCTTGATATCGGCACCAGAGAGGTCATCCTTCTGGTTGATGAACTCGTCCAGGTCAACATCCTCGTTCAACGACATCTTGGAGGTATGCAGGGTGAAGATCTTCTTCTTGGTTGATTCTGTGCGGGGGTTAGTGATGTGCTACCAATGCAAGTTTGGAATGTGTAGACTCACGATCGGGGTTCTCGAAGAGGATCTTTCGATCGATGCGACCAGGACGAATCAGCGCGGGGTCGAGTGTCTCGATCTTGTTGGTTGCCATGATAACCTTGACATCACCTCGGTCATCGAAACCATCGAGCTGGTTCAACAGCTCCAACATGGTGCGCTGAATTTCCCTCTCTCCTCCTGATGTTGACTCATATCGCTTCGTACCAATGGCGTCGATCTCGTCGATGAAGACAATGGATGGTGCGTTCTCGGCGGCGGTCTGGAAGAGTTGTCGTACGAGCCTCGGACCGTCTCCCAAGTACTTCTGAATCAGCTCACTACCCACAATACGCAAGAATGTTGCGCTGGTCTGGTTGGCCACAGCCTTTGCCAACAAAGTCTTGCCAGTACCCGGAGCACCGTACAGGATGACACCCTTCGGCGGCTTGATACCCATCTCCTCGTACAGCTCAGGATGTAGTAGTGGCAGCTCGACCGCCTCCCGTACCTCCTGAATCTGCTGCTCCAGACCACCAATGTCCGCGTATGACTCTGTGGGCGCCTTGTCCAACTTCATGACCGAGACGAGCGGGTCTGCATCGTCTGTCAGCACACCAACAACCGACACCGACTTGTGGTGCAGCAATATGCTCGCTCCCGGCTCTAGCAGGTCCTTGTCGACAAACGACATGATAGACACGTAGTACTCTGGGCCGGTAGCGCTGGAAACGATGGCGTGGTCGTCATCGATCAGCTCCTCGAGGTTGCCGACGCCCATGGGGCTGCCTCGCATGTCGTCGACCCGCGACCGCTCATCCGCATTCCGATCTACAGCATCCTCGCCGCCTGAAGGGAGCGGTGCGTTTCCCTCCTTTGCTGCCTTCGCCTTCCGCAGACGCTCCTGGTTCTCGACGTATTCCTCCTCAAGCAGCAGGTGGTCGTGGATGCGCTGCATGCGCAGATATCTTAGCTTGCATCGCGCAGTCGGGTAGACGATAGGGAGCTTTGCGGCGGCGCTGGGTCCGGCCTGCTTCTTCTTCTTCCTGCCGATGCGGGTCGTGGGCTGTGGCGGAGGCTCGTACTTGGGCTTCTCCTTCTAAACAGCAGGTCAGTATCAGGCCAGGCAGGACGATGGCCAGCAGATAGCAGGGGGTGCTGATCATACCTTGTCTTTCTTGCTCTTATCATCGCCAGGAGGCCCACTGCCGCCTGCGCTGGACTGTTGGTTACCCTATCATCGTGAGTGTGCTGCATACGACTTCCGAAGGAGGCGAGCTCACCATGACACGCTGTCAGCACAGAAGCGTCACGATCTGCTCGAGAGGAGTTCTTGGTGAGGTGAAGTATGCGGGGCAGTCACACTGCGGTAGAGAGAGATGGCAGTGTTGCGTGTGGGTGTCGTGTTTGTAATGTTGATGATGGCTGGCAGCGAGGTGAGTTCCGCCGCGTAGCTCCCGCTCGCTTATGTAAAGCTCGCGTGGCGTTACGGCGCTATGCGCTGCTTCAAGCCGCAGGTGCCTCGAACCTCCGCCTCATCTTTCGCCATAGAATGACAGACACGTCGACCGTCGTCAGAAGTGAATAGCCACACTGCTTGAATACCATCTACCTTCCCTCTCCGCCAAATCTACATCCCTCCACCAAATCGCCTGTGATTAGCAACGTCGTTCCCCGGCCCCGCTGCTTGCATCCAAGCTCCAAGCAGCTCCCCACGCGGGTCACTAGGTACTCTTGATAGACACGACGATAGCCCGAGTTCTTATAGGTCCTTCTACCTTGCTTGCCCACAGCACCGAGACTCCGCATATCAACTTCTTAGCTCGGATCATTCACCCGAGTGACTCAACCCCCGCACCAGTTGGCGCCTTCGGAGCCTGAGGCTGACCACGATCTAGCACCGTCCACTAGACTTGCTGCCTGCCTCATACATAAGAGGCTCTTCCCCAGCCTTCCCTCACCGTGCCCGCAACTTCTCTCTGCATCAACCTCAACCCTCTCCCAATGGCCTCCAACCGCAACCGCCGTATCGCCAAGGAGATCGCCGACATCCAGAACGACCAGCATTCCAAGATTGTCGTCGAGCCTGCAGGCAATGGCGATGACCTCACACATCTTCGCGGACAGTTCTTCGGCCCGCCAGACACACCGTACGAAGGCGGCACATTCCATGTGGACATCAAGATTCCCAGCGAGTATCCGTTCCGACCGCCGGTCATGAAGTTCGAGACCAAGACCTGGCACCCCAATGTCAGCTCACAAACAGTATGTTTACTCTTCTAAAAGCTCGTATTGCATACTGATCGTGTAGGGCGCAATCTGCTTAGACACATTATCGTCTCAATGGTCGCCAGTCCTCACCATCAAGTCCGCCCTTATCTCCCTGCAATCTCTCCTCAGCACACCCGAGCCGAAAGACCCGCAAGACGCAGAAGTCGCCAGCATGCTCATCCGGAACCCGGCCGAGTTCGAACACAAGGCACGAGAGTGGTCGGTGAAGTATGCCGGCGCACCAAAGAAGGAGATTGCAGAGGGTAGTGGTGGTGCAACTGCTGAGTCCATCAAGAATAAGCACCGACAAGCCAAGGAGAACGAGGAGAAGGTCAAGCTTGCTGCGTATGTGTTATTCAGGCTGGGCAAGAGCTACTGCTAATCATGGGCACAGATACCACGGCTACAACAAACAGCTCGTCGACCGCTTCGTCGATATGGGCTTCGACGTGGAGGCCGTCGTGGCGGCATTCGAATACGTCGGTATTGACAAGATGGGCGGCGAGGATTACGAGCTGGAGGAGGCATATATGGGCGACATTACTGCTCGTCTATTCGGCGAAGCCTAGGAAGACTTTACCTTTGGAACATGAACTTTATGCTGCGACAATATACCACTGGGAGCGATTGACAGATGAGACGAAATATGGCACGAAGAGATGCGAATCAAGACACCGGCGTTTGTCACTAGGCTCATCATCATCATTCTTCATGGCGTCAGGCTTGTCTGAACGACGTGTATTTGCACGTCTCCAGGATATGGAGTTTGTTTCTATCTATCAGCATGGAATATATTTACACATCTTCACAACCACAACGCATTCGACATTATCCTTCCTCGACGTCAATCAAAATCTGATGGAAAATATTAAACATGTTTGCAGGCAGCACATCTAGGCAGTAGCTGAGGTGACCTCAACAGTCGCGCTGCCAGTGTATATCCTTCCAGCACCAGACGTAGTCAGTTTGATCGGCCCGCTACCAAACACAGTCGCATTGATTGGCAACTCAACGGTCTGCTGCAGACTAACGCCTACAATTAGATTAGCTTCTGACTCTCCGACTATAATCACTGATCTAATATCTAAACCCAGGACAAGACTGGACTTACTGCTCCCGTCATAGCTCGCCTCAAATCCAGCGGAGCAAGTTCTCGGCTGCTCGGGGTCTGCAGCAGACGGTTTCACGGTGCTGCAGCTGCTGCTGATGCCATCTGGGTATGAGTCGGATGTGTAGACGGCGGAAATGTCTAGCGATTTGTAGCCATTGGCGTACGAAGCTTTGTTGATGGTTACGGCCCAGGAGCCGAGTCCGGAGCGAGGAAGGACGGCGGCGAGAGAGGTGCTGGCGAGCAGGGTGAGGAGAGGGGTTGTGAAGTGCATTTTGGATGGTGGGTTTGATTTGGTTTGGTTTGGGTTGGGTGGTGAGCGGTTGTGTAGTTGGTGGTAGCGAGTGTTGCTGAAGTTTGACACTGTTTCGAAGGAGCGCTGGCTTCTACATTATATATGGACTGAACTCGTATAAAGCGGCCCGCAACGTCACTTGCCCCTTGAGCTTTTGCCAATGCGCATCGGAGCGTTGGGGTGCTTGATGCTATTTCCAGGCGGCGCCATGTTAGGGTGACAGCCCTAGCGGTGATCGACGCGTGGTTGTAGGACCGAATGCAGGGTCCGGGGGAATGGGGGAATAGGTCCCGAGGAGATTCTCAGAGGTTCGCCTTTCCATCGCTGCTTGTTGGCAATTGCTGCTGGTCCTGGGGTTTGCGGTGAAGGCGAATATGATTTTTGCTCCGTGTAACGGCCTTCTCCTCTTGCTTGGAGAGCAATTCGTATCCGACTTTTACGAAAATCGACGTCAATTCACATCCCAGCATCCGACCCGACCTTTCAATAGTCTCAATGCGCTCCACGGCAATACCCTGTACATCGTATAAATATCTTCACACTCTCAATATCCCGTCAAGGCAATCTCAATGCGCATCTCCCGTATTGCCAGGCACCGGCGCAGGAAGGTGTCTTGCTCAGGTACGTGTCGAAACGAACATTTCTCCGGCGTTGCAGTGAGCGGGTGGCCGGCAGCGGATGTGGCTGAATGGCGAGACGGGTGGATCCGCTGCGGAGACTTTTGGGAATTCGAATCCGAGACCATACGTCAATGAGGTCATTTAGTTCTTGGTGCGGTGGTCGTTATATTGCAGACTTAAACATTCATAGCAGGATGGTTTCTTCACTTATGCGAGTCGCTTGTGGCGACGACGAAGCAGGGGACGGGCGATCCATGGTGGCTGTATTGGAGAAGGAGCAAGGCTGTGCGTGGTGCCTACCACTTCCGACACGTCCTTCAACAACGCGATTCCAGCGTCCAGACAGCATTACCCGCTCTCAGCTCGCCCACCGCTATATGCTTCACAATCACTGGCCCGAGAGTGAGAGTTGGCATGTCGACCTGGTGTCTAGACATTCCCCGAACATGGTGGAGCAAAGTATCGACTTCGAGCCGGTAAGTGTGACTGTTAGATTGACGGGCACGCCTATCGCTTGTCACAGAAAGCCTTCGTAGATGAGTCCAAAAGGTATCTATGTCTCTTGTTGAAAGGAACTGATCTGAGGCTGATATTTCTAGCAGGTGCATTTATCTGAACGAGGCCCTCCGGTTCTACAGGATCTGATGAGGCAGTCTTTCGAGCGCGGAAATCGCTGGCGAAATGCGTTGCCGAACACGAAGAGTGCGGCAGAGTGCAGCAAGCTACTCTGCCGACCAGAGTGCTTCGAATCAACGATGTAAAAAACGTCCAACTCTACGTTACCAATGGCCATGAGGTTGCCGCATATGCTTGTCTTAGCCACTGTTGGGGTGGCAGACCACTTCTTGAAACAACGACAGCGACTTTTGAACCAACACGAGAAGAGCATCTCGTGGATGAGCCTACCCAGATCTTTCCAAGATGCCATATCCTTCACGTATCGTCTTGGAATCAAGTATCCATGGATTAATAGCTTGTGTATACTACAAGACTCGGATACAGACTGGCGACACGAAGACTCCATGATGTCATCTGTATTCGAGGGCTCGTATGTGACACTAGCCGCCAATATTGCTTCGAACGCTCATGCCGGATGCTTTCGAAAGCTTCCCGATTACTATACGCCTCGCCACTCCAGACATGAGAACTCGCGAGGCGATGCCTTCACAGTGGCTGGTCGATTGCTGTTGCAGCACGGCGTGCCTCACACCCTAATGCAGAGTGTTCTCGTCCAGCGCCCATGGGTTTTGCAAGAACGATTTCTATCATCCCGCATCATACATTTTTTGGAGGAGGAGTTGTGGTTCGAATGCTCGAAAAAGCTGAAGTGCGGGTGCTCTGGCTTTCGAAATTATCATATGAGCTCACCGAAACCCAACATCAAGCGCTTCTTGCAGGATCGCAAGTCGCCAGCACATGCTCAACTGCTCTGGCACGCCCTTGTTCAAGAATATGCGCAAAAGGCTGGCAACCTGACCTTTCCCGAGGACATTTTCCCTGCTATCCAAGGTCTAGCAAAATCAGTGCGGTCAGACAGCGGGAGATATTTAGCAGGCATGTGGGAAACAACCCTGGAGACAAGTATGGGGTGATATAATGGTGGAGCATTATTTCGCAAGCCCGTCCAATGGCGCGCCCCGAGCTGGTCGTGGGCTTCCGCGCCAGGACCCATCGTCTACCGTTCTCCTTCGTCACACATCGGTTTCTGGCTGGATTGCATCACTGTCTTTAGTGCAAACACTGTACTGAAGGGCTCAGATGCCACAGGCCAGCTAGTGTCCGGGGAGCTCGTGCTTGATGGGAGCTGCTTGGAAGGAGAAGTCCGATATCCTGGAGACATGGAACGATCCATCGTCTTCAAGTCAAGCGGCTTTCAATTGGACTCTTGGAATGAGTATCTGAACTTCTTGAGATGGGACTTTCGAATCGATGACTCCTCAGACAGCTATCACATTCCGTGCGGATCCTTGGTACTGGTCCTCAAACTGGAAAGGTTGAGTGACGACATGAACGACGGATGCAGTTGGCTGGTACTAAAACCAGTCGCAAGTGGTAATGATGTCTATGAGCGAGCTGGGCTACTCGATTCTTATATAGGTCAGCAAGAAAGCGCACTAGCATGAGAGCTGAATGCCTCACACGAAGAACGGAAGGATGAGCGACGAGTAACCATAATCTAACATTGATGTGGCCTAGGCCTTACCACTGACTTTGCATCACTCAAATTTTACTCGCGTTGCTACAAAGAATGTACGTTTAGAAGGGCGCTCAGACAATCAGTGCATTTCATGGTGCAAGATTTGCCTGCACACCAGAGTGAACCTACTAAAAGCACGATAGCGATAGGAGCGCGCAGTGTCAATCCTGCTGGCAAACTGTCATCGTCCACGCACTCAGATACGACCGACAATGATAGGACAGGAGCAGAATCTTACCAGCAACGAGCGCATCCATATCATAGGTCCGACATAGCTCGAGCACTCGTGAGAAATTTCGGCATATTCTGCCGCCCCCTTGGTACGTTCTGTCTTCACAAAGACTATGAACTGTTCTAGTCTTTCATGAGATGGGAACTTGAAGCTCCTACATATGGCACATTTTCAAGCTCAGAAACGAGTCTAGTCGTATGTAATATGAACGTAAGTACTTTAGAAAGTAAGCTAGGGATATCAACAACCAAAACCTCCATCCAGAACCGCTAAAAGTTTAGACATAAACAAGATATTTACCAAAGGTTTCCAACTCCACCTATATGCATAAATACATCTTCCACATCTCTTTTGAACGACCATGCTCTTCTCCTTGATCGCTCATTTCGGTACATGCCCCGGTGCCTGCTGGTAATAACTCGCATCCATCTCAGCCACAGTATTGTACGCCGGCGCCTCATACACCGCCGGCGCTTGATGCGCATACTTATCCAACCCTGGCTGTCCTGTCATCTGCAGCGCATGCATTTGTGCCGTGGCAGGCTGTGGGCTATATGCATCGTGCGGAATTTGACCAGGTTGATATCCAGGCTGGTACCCGTAGGAATTGTATGGGTCGCCTGGTGGAGCGTGGGGATTTGTTTTTGTGGCTGCGTTCTTCTTGCGTCGCCAGAGGAAGAAGCCGATTGCGCCTAGGAGTGCAAGTCCGCCAATTACGCCGACCACGATGCCGGCGATTGCGCCGCCGGAAAGACCGCTGTCACCTGGTGCAGGTGTGGATGAGGATGTCGATGAGGAAGTGGCGGATGCGGACGTGGAAGCAGGTGTAGAGGTTGCTGCGGGTGTTGAAGATGATGCGCCTGGGGTGATGGAGGTCAGGGCGAGAAGTTGTTGTCTATCGACGGTGTAGGAAGCGGCGGAAGGCCTAGCTGAGCTAAGGGAGTGGAAGGTTTCGTTTAGTCGTGTTGCATTTAGGGGCCGGAGAGGGTTGTCTTGGGTGCTCCAGCAGATGTTGAATTGGCCTTGAAGTTTGGTGCAATCCTCACTTGACATGGTTAGCCTCGGTTGTATAATATCAGAATCGCATTGAACTTACAGTGACTTGTCGAGACAGCAGTACTTGACGGTCCCGCTTGTGCAGCCTATCTGTTGACCTGACGGAATACCATCTCCACCGTCGCATTTCTTCGCCTCGTTCCAGCATACCGAGTCTGCTACGCCGGGCACGCAGCAATAGTATTTCCCCGTTGTCTTATCCTGACTGCACATGTTTGGCGGATCGCACGCGTACGGCATGCTTCCACATTTCCGAAGTGCGGTGCTGTTGCCATTGTTGCCCGCAAAGAAAAAGTCCTGGAAAACTGCAAGAGCTGGTGACGCGCCGAGGGCCAACAGCCATAGTGGCTGTTGTGAGAGGAAAAGCATCCTGTGATGTGGAATTGGTGACCAGACCAGAAGAGGATGAAGCTGTCGAGAGATATCGTAAGAAGTTGCGACGCGACGATCTCAAACGAGAGACGATATGAAGACAACTTAGGGCTGACAGCGTAGAGTTGCTCGCGCGCCGAGCGGGGTGTCTAAGTTTAAGTCGAGGCAGTGTTCATCAGGGGGCGTACTGGCGCTGTGGCTGGCTCGTTTGGTATTCGCCAATCGAAACTACGGAAAGGCGCCGCTGGTGTCAATCTATGCCGCCTCAGGGAAGTTCGAGACCGCCTCGATGCACCTCAACCAATTCTATCGAGTCTCAGCCTGGCCAAGACGGGCCAGTACATGGTGTGCTATTTGGGGGCCAAAGGCGCAGCCTCCATCCACGAGGTGCCAGATATGCGGGCTCCCACAAGGCTGGAACAAACTCGATATCCTCACGATGGAAAAGTCGGGCAGTGCCTGCAGTTGGCTTGTTAGCAATAGAATGATGATTTTGTAGCTGTCTTCCTGTTGGCACAGCAAACCGTGTCGCAAATCTGCCACCGTTCAAGAGACTTTAGTGGGAGGCCTGATGGGGTTGTCTAGCGGCAGGTTGGAATAGGGATAGAATAGTTTCCATGCTGCGAACCGAGCTTGACCTTTGCTCAAATTGAAGTTGTCGTGCTGAAACATAAGACTGGTGATCGTACCATGGTGTACTGTGATCCTTGCATACCCTGACATTACCTATTGTTATTGGGTCCAAGAGCGTGTTACCGCGACGCAAGTCGCGATTGCGGCTCTGCTCACAAGTGCGTCAGACACACCAACTCGAAAGAATCTTGATGCATTGGAGAACTGCAGGCATCATATTGCCGCGTGGTTCACTAATGCGGTCTGTCGCAAATGCCACGCTCAGTACTGCGTCGAATACACTGAAGAGGGTTGTCACAGCAGCTGGCAAGGTCATCGGGCACTTGTGTTCGTGCCGGACGACTCTTCGCGTGTGGGGCCCGCTAAATTCTTTTAGTCATCCCGCTCCTTCATTTGCACTGCGTGGAGCCCCTCCTTCCATGACAATACACTTCATCTATCATTTCAGAACGATGATGGGAAACCCGTCTCTAGCTGTTGAACTCAACATGAATGACGCGACAACTGAGCGCAGTGTCCACAGTCTCGGTATCACTGCGGCCGAAGCACCACAGTTCACCGACGCACGTAGCCGCGTATGCAGAGTCACTAAAGCGCAGTGCAACAGGCTTTAGCTACTCAACATAGACTTCCGGTAAATACCTCGTCATTACAATTTCGCGGCAGCCATATGATTGACTCTTTTTGGCGACCACGGTATGTGAAAGGCCGGTTGTTCAACGTGCTCCTCGATAGAACGAACTTTCGGTGGTAGCTTAACACGACAGCAAACCGTCTTACTAGGGCTCTCAGCTTCGACAATCGCGTAACACGCCTCGCCTGGATCGCGTATGTGCTCGCTCTCAAACCACGGCCGTGACCAGATTGTGCCTGTACGCACCTAGAAGATAGCCAGAGCATTAGGAGGGGAACCAACCAGACCGGGTATGTTAAGTGGCACAGAAGTAAGCAGGAAGGAGTACCGGCCCGTCTTCTTGCAGTGCGCTGAGAGTGCTTTCAGATCCCAGAGTTCGCCAATGCACATGCCAAACATCGAGAGCAGCCATGGATGCAAAACTGAACGAGCGACATTAGCTTTGGCAAATGCAAACGTTTCGGCTATTCTATACGTACCGAGATCCTCCAGCGCACCTGGCTCTCTGTTCTCATTCAGCGGAGGCAGAGCTTCGAAGGCTATCGAATCGCCGGCAACTGCAGCGAAATGTTTGTTCCAAAGCCATTTGGCAGTTTCCTTGGTTCCATCAACACCAGAGAGCTGAACCCTCTGTAGCTTCGCAAAGTCAGACGGAGTCGGCGCCTCGAAAGTTTCCGTCATGCCCGTGCGGACGATCAAGACGTCTCCAGGCCGGAAACCCACCTGTTGATTCTTCGCAATGGCTTCAATATCCTCGACACTGATGCGATGCCCCTCAAATGGGTGGCAGATGGCATCGTCGCCAGTCTTACCCTGTGCGGCCGCTTTCTGCTCATACCAGGCCTTGTAGTCAACCAGCACTCCACGAGCTACGAGTCCGCCTCTTTCATGCCAATGGTCCAAGGTTGGCATTCGGTTCTCGTTGCTCGTCGGGACCGAGAGTGCTTCCTTGGTCACCTGGATTCCATTGTAGGCGAGCTTTGTGACAGGGTCTTGCCAGTGAACCAGGCTGTCCCACTGGGTGGATTTCTACCCTCTTCGTAAGCGATACGGGAAGGTTCCTGCTGGAAATAGAAGTACCTGGGTGTTGAATGTGATCTCGTCGTCCCAACCTTCGCCAGTGCTCAGGCCAGCCTCCGCTAACGTCACGACTTTGTGTGTTGGGTCAATCCGCCCTGGAAAAGGGAATTTGAAGCCGTTGAGCGGCCAGCTAGAGAGTCTCAATACGGGCCAAATGCGTCGGACAGACTGATTCGACTCACTTCAGCGATATGGACACGCCATCCTTCGCTTCTTGGCATGCGGCTGCGACCACTTCGGGCGCGAGGAGATTGAGGGTACCTTTCAAGTCTTTCTTGCCGTCTTGGTCGAACACTCCCCATGCGCAGCCTTGGGGCATACCCTCAACAGCCGGAAGATCATCGAAGTCTGGCAAACGGGTCGCCATGATGTAAGAACTTGTGCGATCAAGCTGTGCTCGCGCCGAGGAAGAAAGGAGCCGAGCAAGACGGTGCTACACCGGCTTTGTATACTTCCGTAGTCCCTGCGATGTGAGTGGCCAAGAGACTTTGGCGGGGAAGGCTAATATGCGGTCAGCCACGCGATTGGGTGAATGCTGCCTACATGCCAGTCTCTATGCGACGTCGACCCACATGCAAGGTAAGTGATCAACACAACACCAATCACAATGTACGGTGCATACGGTTTATGCGCTCAAGAGGCGCGGACCACCTCACTACGCTACAAACTTGAAGAAGGTAACTTGAACAAGTGACAAGCTCACGTCAGTCGCACGGTCATTGTGGTATCGGGCCTTATTCCAACAACTACAATTACGCCCGGCAGTCAGCACGGAAAGGTCCTGCGAGCAGCATTCCGCATCTGGCCTCATTACTTGGAGCATTGCAAGTATTTTGGTCCCTCAATACTCAGGAAATTGTCAACAGCAAGCATTCATTTCAACAATGTCGGCTGTTATTGAATCCAACGATGCGGCTATGCCGGCGGAGCAAAAGTACTTTGTTGAAGCAGCGAAACGCAAGAGGGCGGACGGAACCAAGCAATTCGAGCAAATCCATTTCAGTGACAACGACCGTCTCCGTAGTCTGGCGGATGACCCTTTCGCAGACCATGCGGCATTGGACAACATGTTATCTCCAATCAATGATGGCGGCCGCGTCAAGTTTCTCATTCTGGGAGCAGGCATGGGTGGGATTGTCATGGCCATCCGGTTGATCAAACAAGGCTTCTCTGCGGGCGACATTGTTCTCATCGAGACGGCCGGCGGCGTTGGTGGGACCTGGTACTGGAATCGCTACCCCGGTCTGCATTGCGACGTTGAAGCGTACTGTTACTTGCCACTATTGGAAGAGACTGGCTATATGCCGAAGGAGAAGTATGCTTCGAGTGTCGAGATTCGAACCTACCTCGAAAATATTGTCAAGCGCTTTGGTCTGGACAACCGAATCCTGTTCCGCTCCCAAGTGTCAGGACTCGAGTGGGATGAGGGTCTGAAAGCATGGAAGACGGGGTTGACGGTTCGTAGTGGCCCAAGCGGAACGCAAGAGAAGAATATCAGGGTGCATGCAGACTTCGTCACCTTGGCCAGCGGGCTATTTCCATATCCACAAGTACCTCGCGTGCAAGGCATCAGCGACTTCAAGGGTGAGATGTTCCACACTTCTCGCTGGAATTACAAAGTCACTGGAGGCTCAAGCAATTTTGCTTTCCCGGAGATGGACAAGCTACGAGGTAAACGCGTTGGTATCATCGGCACCGGCGCAACCGCGATCCAGGTAGTACCACAGCTCGCCAAGTACGCACAGGAGCTCTACGTCTTTCAACGTACACCTTCTCAAGTCAACAGTCGTGGGCAGCGCAATACAGATCCTGCGGAATGGCGCAACAAGATTGCCGCGAAACCCGGCTGGCAACGAGAACGCATGGAAAACCTCGCAGAGCATCTAGCAAGCCACAAGCGACCTGGCGAAGATGATCTGGTCGACGACGAATGGTCCAAGCTGGAGGCATACTGCGCACTCATCGGCAGCAACCGCTTTGGAAGAATTGCACCCGACAAGGCTCAGGAGCACATTGGGCAAATGATGGCGCTGGATGCCGCGCACACTCAAAAGGCTCGTGAGCGCATCGCAACAGTAGTCAAGGACAAGGACACTGCTAGGCAGCTGACGCCGTGGTATCCGACATGGTGCAAGCGACCGACTTTTAGTGACATGTACCTCGAGACCTTCAACAATTCGCACGTGCATCTCGTCGACACGGATGGCAAGGGCATCGACAGCGTTACACCTAATGGTATCGTAGCCAACGGGCAAGAACATGCCATTGACATCCTCGTTCTGAGCACCGGCTATCGCTCGCCAACTGCCGGCGGTGACCCTGGCGGTCGCATGGGCATCGAAATCGTAGGTCGCGAGGGGCGCACCTTGAGCAAGAAGTGGGAAGATCAAGGTATCAGCACTTTGCACGGCGTCTTCTCCAACGGGT
Source organism: Setomelanomma holmii (assembly GCA_010015745.1). Lineage (NCBI taxonomy): Eukaryota > Fungi > Ascomycota > Dothideomycetes > Pleosporales > Phaeosphaeriaceae > Setomelanomma > Setomelanomma holmii. Next base: position 29,547 of record ML978280.1, read on the forward strand.
TCCCCAACCTGTTTTTCCAGAGCGCTGCGCAGGCCGCTGCGACAGCGAACTACATGCACGTCCTCGAAGTGCTCAGCGAACACATTGCGTCCCTCACTGCTCAAGCCTCCAAAAGGGCGGCTAGTATGAACGAGAAGGTTCTCATCGAGCCCTCGTCCGCCGCAGAAGATGCGTGGGGCATGCAGATCGCGCAAGGTGCGGTGTTCTTCAGCGCAACGGTGATTTGCACGCCGAGCTACTTGAACCTGGAGGGCGAGGCGTTTCAGATGCCCGACGCAGACGATCAGGTTGCGATGATGAAGAAGGCGAAAGCGGCGATTTGGCAGGGTGGGTTGGTGGAGTTTACGAGGAAGATTGAGGAGTGGAGGGGCGATGGCAAGCTGGAGGGCGTAGAAGTTACAATGGCAGCTTAGCTTGAAAGTAGATGATGGAATTGGACATGATGATTCAGAAAGCAACGCATCATTACAGGTAGAGGAGATACACGACTCTCAGTGTATTCTCAAGACAACTCTTTTTGTGACGGTTTATGAGAGGAGCGCATCATGTGTGCTGCGTGCTGGTGGTCTTGTGCTGCTTCCTCATCTTATCAAGCACCTCTTACCTGAACTGAGTCATAAATACGTCATGTAAACAGACGTTGCTGATAGCCAGGAAAGCGGTCATTACCAACACAGGAGAAGAATACACAACACATAATAATCAGATTTCCTACCCTGCGCAGTTCTATACTTGACTTACTGCCTTGCGCGGTTACCTTTTGATTCACTGCAGACACTGCGATACTTTTCCTTCCTTGGCTACGTCCTGAGTGGACGCAACCGTGCCATACTATCATATCTGACGTCTTCCTGTGCTCCTCCATCTCGCTACTCGGGCATTCTCTAGTAGTACATCACTATCTATCCATGATCTCCAAGTGGCCACGTCTCAAGTGGACGCGACCGTTCCATTCGTCCGCTTCCCATACTCTCCTATACCCCTCACATCTGCTGACTTGAGCTCTTCCTGACCCTGCCGCTAGATTTCGGTTCGTAATCGTGAAGTGACCACATCGAAAGTGGACGCGACCGGTGCTGCGCGGTCTTGTTCGACGGTGCAGCGTTGTTTTGGCTCGTAATCGTCAAGTAGTGTTTTGGTTCGTAATCTTCAAGCAGTGTTTTGATTCGTAATCGTTAAGTAATGTTTTGGTTCGTAATCGTCAAGTGGTTGTTTTGATCGTGATCGCTAAGAGTACATATCCAGGCTGGACGCAACGGTGCTTGGTGTCTCGTGCGGCGCAGCGATCTTGAACCAAAGACCTGTCGTAGCGTTAGCCCTGATCACTGCGAAAGTTTGGCTTGCCTGTATCAGTGAAGCTCGTGGTAAGATAACCTGGACGGCTTACCAGATCGCTGTTCGTTTCCCTTTGGTTGACTGGCCCATCTCTTTCTATTCGGAAGTGCTCACTCGAAGCCACTGGCGAGCAATGACCTCAAACTTGTTGAGATCACAAAGGTCGCGCGCGTACTTGTCGCTCGACTCGGTGTACTCCTGAATAGCCTTTTCAAGGCTGACGGTAGTATGACGAGACTTGTTCTCAAGCTCGTCAAACACGTGTTGCTCCAGAGCGCACGACATAACGCGAATTTGATAGTCTTGAAGAAGATGCACGCCATTGTTCTTGCGAGCGGCGTGTACGTTCGCGAGGAAGATGTCGAGCTTGAACTTGTTGAACCACGTCTGCTGCGCCTCGTCCATAGATACAGCGGGAGCTGGAGCTTGCTGCTGGACTGGCTGCGGGACTTGTGGATGATCCAAGTCATCCATCTTCTGCTTGATGTTGCAAAAGGATGCGATGCTGCGACCGATGCCGCCAATTATACCCCGGATCTTGCCATGGAAGTTCTTGACCCTATTCAAGAACGCCTTAAAGGAGTCAAGCTTGCCGATGCTCTTATTGATGCAGTCGCAGTACGCCTCCGCGAGTTGGTCCGGTGTGACATTCCCTCCGACCTTCTGCACTTCATCGTGCAACTTGTTGAGGATCTTGCCTTCAGTCATTAGTGCAAGGTCGATGACCTGATTTTCGGTCAGGCGCTGGGTGCACTTCTGGATGGCACGTAGATTCATGCGCCTGAAACGTTTGCACATGTAGACGATGGCCTCGCGACGGGTAGTCTGCGAAAGGGAGTTCAGAGAAGGCGAAGGCGATTTGTGTAGCTGGAGGGCCTTGGCCTCTTCATCGCTCAGGCCGTCATCGTCGAAGTTCACATATGGTGGCAGGTACCAATGAGGGTGGCTTGTACCACTTTGGACAGCGATGAAAGTCGGCTCCACATTCATTGCATCTTCATCCACGACCGGTTGTTGTTCGTGCTCTGCCGGCTGCTGCGGTGGTGTACTGCGCAGTAAATGTGAGTTCATGTCCATGAATTGCTCTGCATCCATTGCACCGTCATCCACAACGGGGCGCTGCTTTTGGAGTTTCGGCTGCTGTGATGGTGCGCTGCTCGCAGCCTCCACATTGTCCGTGTTAGATGGTTGAGCATCCATGGTGGCCGCGTCGGTATCAGTCTGCAAGCTGACCTCGCAAGCCTTTTCAGCAAACTCCTTGATTAAGTCCTTGAGGATCTGCGGATCAAACGTCAGGATGGTGCCGCGGAATAGGCAGAGCTCTTTCTGCAAGATCGTGATCTCGTTCTTGTAGATTTTTAATCATTTCGAGGCTGCACCCTGTGCGCCGCGTACTGCTCCAAAGCACGGCTGACACTCGCTCTGAGCAGCTGCTTGATGTCCGGTTTCGGTTCACCAAGATCGATGCGATGCACAATGCTGAAGATGTCCGACATACCGCGCTTGCGATCGTGTTTATCCCAATCAACGCCACGAAGGTCGGCTAGCTTGTTTCTGGGGCCTCCTGACAACATCGCATAGACTTCGACGCTTGAGAGAGCTTTCTTGATGTTGTCATAAGGGCAATTAGAGTTGTTGTTGTCGGCAAACTAGACAGTGTTAGTGCTAGCGGAGCACTGGCATGTTCACAACACTGACCATAACGTTCTGACCATGCGCCCTGGTTTGAGATATGCTTGTCAGAGATGTGCTTGTCAGAGAGATCTGATCAGGGGTAGAAGGAAGCGCTGGCAGTTATGTCGATGACAAGTTCGAGAAGAACTTGTCGCAACTGTGGTTCTCGTGTGTAGTTGCAGCGGGTGTCGATGGCGCGTTTGCAATGCAATTGGTAGAGGTTGCAATAGGCTTTCTAGCTTGGTGCTCGTGGTAGTCGAGAAGGCAGTGCTGGACCTGTTTGACAGCGTAGGGTAGGGTGACAGATGGCGGAGATTGAGAGCCGTGGAGCTGTTCGTGATCTGGGCAATCTTGGTTGACAGTTAGAAGTGATGATAGTAGAAATTGAAACGCTGTGTCGAGCTGTTGTAATTCTTAGCAAGCGACCTGCGGACAAGATACTCGGTGGAGGCGGCAAGCATCATGACGCTAGCAAGGGGTGAGAGTGAAAGTTTACTGAGCCTGCGGCACACTCACGGGCAAGCCTGCGCACCGGAAACCAAACGGCCGGCTCGGCAATCTTATCATGCTCTAACGATGAAGGAAATGTGACGCGCGCGACAATAGGCCACGAAATGCCTAAGGGCGTAGTCGCAATGGAAGACATGGTCGAAATGGAACACGGGCATCCTTGCTTGTATGATCGCGGGTAGCGAGCGGCAAAATGGTTACGAACGAATGTGCGTATCTTGCCAAACCACATTTATGGGACTCGAGATCAGAGACACTCAAGTCTATCGAACTTCCTGAGGGCGACACTGGCAATAGCGAGGCCGAGAGTGATTAGAAACAACGCAAGGGTCGCAAGGCGCAAACGTCCGGGAAACTGACACGTTCGTCTAATCATCTAAATGCTTCTTATGTGATGCCGCCAATGTACCAGACTTTCGGAGTTGCTTCAAAATTTAAATATCTCTACGGCCAACCTTCTCCAATGTCCCACGCCTGTGAGCCGTTTTCTCTTCGTACCCCTCTATTCCTTCCATTCTCTCTTCGTGGGCCCGTTATCTCCCCTCTGAGACTGCGTACTGCGCAATCGTCCCACTCTATTCCTTGGTCACGTCCTGAGTGGACGCGACCGCGCTATCTTTCTACTTGCATATCTTCCTCGGTCTGGCTACGTTGATGTTTCGCAGCAGTCCTCGCTTCTCTCTCAGTTCATACTATGCAAGCGACTACGTCCGAAGCGGACGTACTCGTGTCTGATGTTGCCAGAGTGGCTAACAGTCAATCCAGACTGATAAAACTGACTGAACTGACTGCCAAGACTCAGTCAGTTCAGTCACAGTTTGAAGCTCTCGATTTGTCAGTCAGTTCAGTTTAAAGCCTTTAAACTGACTGAACTGACTGCTATAGAACTGGTATTTAGATTTGTATAGACTAAGTTTGTGAGGTTGTGAATAAGGCTCAAATTAGCCACTAGCGCGAACGAGTTGGTATTTTGAGTTGATCTTTCTTATCCCTGTGCCTACTGCTACTACCGCGTTAGTAGACGTCTTCTACTGTTTTTCTTGGTGTCACTATGCCTGTACATTCTGCCTCAAAGCTCCATCGCCTTGTTAAACGCAACAAACGCGGCGAGCCTCCCTGAACGCGTCTGACGCATCCGCCACGCTGGCCATAGACAGCTCTTAAGTTGACTCTGCCGCGCTCAATAAGCTTGATAGTCACGTCGCTCTTGACGCTTATGCTATTAAGGAGGATACTGTTTTTGAGGGATTAGACTGGGGACGCGTACCACACCTTGAGAGGCGCGGCAAAGAGCATAAGAAGGGCGCTCCAAGCTGGATATACAGCTACGGCTGGCCTGTTTATTATTGATTGAAGCAGCGCAACTACTGGCTCTGCCGCTATTGTCACACCAACAAGAAGTCTAGAGGAGAGTACAACGCTAGGTCAACCTCAGCTGCGTCAGTCCACCTGAGCAAGTGCGTCAAAGGCCATGGCTTCTGCGCTGCTGGTCCTGTCAGGTTTAATTGCGATTTGAATCAAGGCACGCTTGTCAGCATCATGCGCAAGGGCAACGTAGAGGTCTCACAGAGCATTGCAAACGAGATCTCGTCGTTGTTTGCAAAGCGCAGATTCCTAGACGCGGTAATAGACTAGGTGGCCACTAACAACTAGAGCTTCTGTGTTATAGAGACACCTACCTTTCGAAAGATGATACAAGCTGCTAACCTGTTAGCTGATGCAGTCCTCTGGCGCAACCACCAGTCTCTCCGCGACGCAATAATTGTAGAGTACCACTCGCTTGTACCTGTTGTTACGGCCTACCTGCGCGACGCGCGCTCCCTTATCCACATCTCCTTTGATAACCAGACGTCAACTGGCAGCAAGCTCAGGCTTACTAGTATATTTGTACACATGATGGATGCTGCAGGAGAGGTAAAGGACTTTGTTCTAGGACTGCCAGAGCTCTATAGGCAGCACAGTGGCGCTAATATTAGCAGCGTTGTTGCAACAACGCTGACAAATTTTAGGGTACCGGTAGATAGAGGCACAGTAGGTTACTTTGTGCTCAACAACGCGTACAACAACAATACTGCAGTCGCCTATCTTGCTGAGACGTACAGCTTTGAGACACCTAAGCGGTGGCTACGCTGTTGCTGTCATATACTCAACCTAAATGCTCAAGTTATTATCTGCGGCAAGGATCAAGAGGCGTACGAGAACGAAGGAGTTAACCTTGAAGATGAGGAGTTGTTTATGAAGGAGTGGCGTCAATACGGGCCTATTAGTGTACTATTTGATATTATTGCGTCTATCTGCACTCTGCAGATGCGACAATTACTGCAGACTCTACAGCAAGTGGAGGCAGACGCCTTGCACAAACTAGTTAAGCTAAAGGAGCTTATTAAGCTAGTTAAGACGCGCTAGAACTCTGTTGGATGTGGGAGCACAGGGCAGGTATGAATGAAGCAGAAGGTTGTTGTATTGAGAGAGCTACACAGAGCGATTATATACACAACCACGATGAGTAAGCAAGTGACAAAGAGTCACGTGAGAGATGCAGTTCACATGTACCTTGTGAACTGAGGTGCCAGTCTGACAAAATCCTACTACGCCGCCTTTGTGCGCGCTGTCAAGTTGGAAGGACCGCTTAATAACTACGTTAAGCTCAAGCTTAACAAGGACTTCTACAATAAGTCTATTGCGCGTTGTGCAAGGCGCCCTGACGCTTGCAAGCCAGCGCTGCTGAGGCTGTAATTGCGCAAGGGCGGCCTCTACGCTGGCAACTGGGCAACGATCACTGAATATATGAAGCTTCTTGCGCCTTTTGCAGAGGCGACAAAGCTGCTTAAGGGCTGCAGTAAACACAGTCGTCACAGCGCTATATAGGAGGTGCTTATTACCTTTGAGTAGCTACTTAACGAGCTCGAGGCGCGTAAAGATCGCCTTAAAGAGATTGACTATAACGACCTAGCAGCGCCTGAGGATCATCTAATGCTTAAAGTCAACCTCGCTCACCAGAAGCTCTCGCAGTACTACGCTAAGTTTGACGAAGCGCCTGTTTATTACGCCGCCACTGTCCTCTATCCGCACTACAAACACCACCTCGAGGCGCTCTAGAAGGTTCCCGATGACCACCATACTCAGCGCGACGGCCCCCACTACTGAGATGGGTGGCTTACGAACAATCACTGCGCTTTCTTGGCAATGTGGAAGAGCTACAGAGAGTCAACAACAGCGGGCAGCTCAGCAAGCGATAGCAACAAGCGAAGGCGGTTAAAAAAGCTGCGTGTAGCTAGGCCAACAGAGTCGCAATCCGCTTTCTTACAGTTACAACTTGACGCTGCTGTTAAGCAGGTGGAGGAGCACCAGGGCAATGAGTATAAGCGGTGGAAGCGCGTTCCTGCTATCCTAGAAGACGACCCACTGGCGTACAACCCGTTGCGCTATTAGCAGTGCCAATCACGTCAATTCCTGATGCTCAGCAAGTTTGCTATCAACGTGTTAACAATACCAGCATCCGCAGCTGACTGTGAGCGTAATTTCAGCGAGCTCGGCGACATGTTAGGCATGCGGAGATTAGGGATAAAGCCGGAGTTGATTACTGCGCTCTAGTGTTTCAAGAGCTGGCGTTGAATAGGCCTCGAAACACCAAGAGGTCATACAGCAGATGAGATAGTCGCTATACAAGCTTATCTAAGCAATCACAAGAGCTTTTTATAAGATCAGATAGCAGTCGGATAGCAGTCAGTCAGTTCAGTTCTCAGTTTACGACTCCTAAAAACACTTATCAGTCAGTCAGTTCAGTTTATGACTCTCAAACTGTCAGTTTGGCTATATATTGAGACTGACAACTGACTGACTGACTGATAGCAACTCTGGATGTTGCCTCTTGCGCGTCGTGATGACCTTTGGTTTTGTTCGTAATCTTTAAGAGTCTTGGTCGTAAGCTTTAAATGGCCGTGTCCGAAGCGGATGTAGACGCATCTGATGTGTTTCCCTTTTCTGAGATACCGTTGAAAAGTGGCTCTTATCGTAATCGCTAAATGGCCCCTCCCAAAGAGGGCGCGACTGTCCTCGACAATGCATCTTCTGCTTCTCCTGTGCCTCGAAAAAGGCTGAAGGATGAGCAGTGGCATGTCTGGTTCGTAATCTTTAAGCTGGAGACTTTGTGGATTAGCGAAGCTTGAGACAAGACCCTTCTAATAACTTACAGATTTCATCTTCGTTTCTGCATGTATCATTCATCTCTTGTACTCGTCTCCATCTGTCTTCAGTGCTGCATGGAAACCCACTGGCGCAAGGCACCAGGACTACCGAGTTGTTGTACATACTCCTCGCCTAGCTTGTTGTAGTCGCTGACCTGGCGCTCAAGGCTATCCCCAACACCGGGATGCATGTCGTTCACCGCGTCGTAGAGCTGCTCCTCTAAAGCGTGGACAACTTCGTGGATCTGCTGGTCTGTTTGAAGGAGCGATACGCCGTTGTTGTTTTGCGCGTAGAGAGTGTTGGCGTCCCAGACGGCGAAGACAAGTCGCGTCTTCATACCCTGCGCAATCTTATCCAAGCAAAGCGAAGGCTGTGGCATTGAGAAGGGCCCATTTGGAAGCGGATGCAGCGTCTCGGCGTCTTTGTCCTTGATGTCGGTGAAGCTCTTGAAGATGGCCTTTGTCTTGTCACACCAGCGCTGGAACATAGCGGTGATTTTGCTATGAAAGCTCTTGACTAGCTTCACAAACTTCCTGAAGATACTATATTTGCTCACAGTATGATTGACGCGAACAGAGTACTCCTATTCCGGCTGCTGTGGAGTATAGTTGCCAGGGCCGTTCTGCATATCGACATGCATACGCCGGAGGATTTCAGCTTCCATCATCAGTCATCTCTGCTAACTCTTCCTCCGTCAAACGCTCAGCATGCTTCTTCGCAGCTCTGCGATTGAGTGGCTTGAAGCTGTCAATCATGAAGAACACTGCGTGCTCACGAGTGTGCTCAGGGATCAATTCCAAGGTTTGCGATGGAGATTGCGCAAGCTTCAGCGGACGCGGCTCCAGGTCGTGGAAGTCATCGCACTCCATAACATCCTCTACAGTCGGCTGATGAAGGGGCGCAGTATCACTACCTGCAGATACAGCAGGCTGGTGATGATAAGCACTGTCGTGGCCTACAGCCGCCGGAGGCGAAGACGGAGTGTTCAAAGCTATGACAGGAGCGTTGGTCGGCTCAGCCTCCATCGCATTCGGTTCGACTGGATTGAGGTCGGAAGAGGGCGTGTCATCCGTCCTGGAAGAAGAGGGCTGGATTGAGATGGATTGAAACAGCTGCTGGAGGGCGTCGGCGGGAGTCGACTGCTCGAATGGCGTAGCTGGAGGCGGCTGCTTGATGGGGATAGATGAAGCTGGTTGCTGCACCTGGATGGAGGAAGATGGCTGCTGCACCGGATTGGAGACAGCCGATTGATGCACTGGGGTAGAAGAAGACGGCTGCTGATTCAGGGCCGTACAAGATGCCTGATAAAGAGGATTCAGGTGTGTCTGACTATCCTCACTGGCCATATTCTTAGCTTTCTGCATGAGCTCTTTGACCTTGGTCAAGCTTTCCATGACATCTATGTTTCTGGTGCCACCGCTACCAAAAAGAGCGAGCTGGCTCTTCAGCGTCGTGATCGCTGCCGCGTGACCAATCTCATCCCGCGGCTTCGCCTGGTATGCCGCACGATGCTCCAGTGCGCGACAGAGAGCCATGTTCAGCAGCTCGCGCGGCAGATCAGGCTCGTTGAAGGCGAGGTCATTGACCTCGGACCAGAGGTTCATGATGCCCTCCTTGCGCGTGTCTTGATCGATCGGCGTTGGTGGCGTTGCATCATTCTTTCCACGCAGAGGCAGAGGCTTGATGTCTTTGCCGTCAGCTAGGACCTCCACAACATTGAGGTCCACCAGAGCGCGCTTGACATCGTGCCAGCTAGTGCTTGAGGCGCTGCCGTTGTCAGGCTAGAGAGAATGTTAGCATCTGTAGAGCACACGCATAATCACGACACTGACCCCATAGCCAGGAGCACAAGTCTTAGACGTATCAGATGTGTATGAACCGCTGAGAAAAGAGGCCATCGTTGATCGCTGCACAGTGATGATACTAAAGTCGTCCTCTAAATGTCGCGCTGTGAGTTGTCGCGACTGAGTCGATTGTGGGTTGTGTCGAAAGTTGGGTGTTCAGCGGAAGTCGGAAGGCCGCGCTGGGCGTTTTCACAGTCGAGGCGGCTTAGTGTCACAGGGACAGGGGGAAAGGGTCGAGAGCTGGGTCGTGGAGGTTGCGCTGGGCTTGTTGCTGGTGCAGATAACTTCGGCGACGGTGAGAAGAGGAAAAAATTGAGGGCTAGACAGAGCTGTTGGTGATGCATCGTAGGCGTGCTGCATCTGAAATATTTGGCGGACGCGCCAAGCATCCTGACGCTAGCGGGTAGTCAAAGTGAAAGCATAGCCACGTGCGCAAGCGCTGGCCAAACGCGACGCATCGCGTCGTTGTTTTCGTGCCAGGGGAGATAGCTTTCGCGGTCTGCTAGTAGTGAAGGTTGGCATATATACTTGTCGGTGACAAAATTCTGCTGGAATGGAGGCCATTGGATCTTGCGGTGGTATTCGTTTGCTGCCTTCTAAGAATACGCTTCCTGAACGTCTGCGATGACTCTAGATGGAAGGCGACAGCAGAGGTCTGTAAAATTTTGCATTATCCTTCTGGATGCTTCCTGCCCCGCAAGGTGTCTGGTCTCGTTGCTGGTGCCATCTACAGAGTTGGTAAGAGTGTGAAGAAAGGTCCGCTCCTAGTCCATTCAGCTTTCGTGGGTTCCCGGATCATCAACGCAGTATGATCAATACCACTTGCGCCATACTTCGAATGATCCAGATTGAACGCGTCAAATTCCTTGAACCCATGGCGCTTGTACAAGCCGTAGCCTGCCTCGCTCGACTCCAGGTATGCGATCAGACCGAGCTCATCGGCCATCTTGGTTCCCGATTCGACCAACTTGCCTCCAGCTCCTCTTCTCTGGAATGCAGGGTCCGTATTCAACATGTGTAGATCTGCCATGCGTGAGCAAATCACGGGTTGTGTGACGAATGAGCTGCGCAGGTATGTCGTACATAAATGTGGTTTGTGCCCTATATGTTCTTTCTTCTTGATTGACAGGCCACCGAAGAATGCCTCACAAGCCTCTCGATTTGTGCCAGGTCCAAAGCTCCTCATTGGTCTGTCTGATTTGGCAGCAGCTTCGGGCGTGTCGTAGACGTGCCACTTTGCAAAGGCGACTAGTTGTTTCGTCTCTTCATCATGAGCATGCATGAATCTCACGGAAGGGTCGGTTTTCTTCAACTCTACCAGTTGTAAGATTCGCTGATGCCTGGAGTCTGATGGCATTGGTCCAGGAAACAAGAGTGGGCTTAATGCATTACTCGCGAAAGCGATAGCTTCGACTTCGCATGCGCGGTTGCATCTCCTCGTCGAAGACCTCGCGCACAATGATGGCCATATTGCTGTTTGTTGCTAGAAAAGTTGGTGTATGTGTACGGTTCATGGCAGTTTCCCGATGGGTAGTGATAAGTTAGTAGGCGGCAACCTGATGACTCAGCCGTCTCAATCCCGAAGGTGTGGCTGAAGACGCCCTTGCGCCCTTGGTGGTGGAAAGGAAGCTTTCCAGACTACTTCCTCCGCCCAGTAAGAGTAGTATTGTTTTCGGGTTTACACACATTGCTGGCCTCAGCATAGACCTCGTTCCAAAACAAGGAGATTCTCTTCTCCATAGTACGCTTACACCAGATAAAGCTTGTCAGCGTGTTTCGGAGTGTGTCCCATTCCAGGTCAGCATCTTCGGAAGGATCAGGAAACATCTCTCGAATAAGTGTTGCGATTTGCTGTCTGAGGTTCCTTCGGTCCGTCATGCCGCCGCAAACAAACAGAAGCCATTTGAGAATATCCGGGGCAGATTCGTATTGTGAGTCTCGCGGCACTTGCGTGATGACTCGGAAGATCTGGTGTATGCAGACTTCCGGTATGTAGCAGCCCATCCATATGCCTGTGGAGAGCTTATATGTGCATATGTATGCGCCGAGAATGCACGCCTCATACCAGGGATCGGTCTCATCCGGCGCACGTCGGCACTCAATTAGTAGGTCGACGAGCCGCGACTCCAGGTTGGCCTGATTGTCGTCAACGGGAAACAGTTCGATGACATCTTTTTCGGGGTCGCATTGTGAATCTACAAGCCAGCATAGGGCGTTAAGGTCCTGCAGCACGACAGCAAACTCTGATGGCCATTGTGAGATGCTCTTTATCAGTCCAGAAGGCACCTCCCATCGCTGTAATTGGTTGATTGCTGTTGGATTCTTGAAGTCGCTGAAGTCCTTGTGCGAAAGAAAGCGCGGGGTACCAGCCATCAGACAGCTCAACAGGTCCTGCCAGAACAGCGCACGCTGCACCTCATCGATTAGTACAACGTTTCTTTCTTTGCAAAGCTTCATCATCGTCTGCACGCCTTGGATGTGCGTCGCTATTGTGCCACAATTTGCTCCATCTATGCGATACTCGTAGCCGATCAGTAAAAGCATAGCAGTAAGTGTCGAGACTTGGGGTGCCCCATCGAGACCTTTGATGTTGACCCGGATGCCGTTCAGAAGCTCACCACGATGTTGCAGAACTTCAACATTAGGGAGGTTATTGTTTGCAGCTAGCGAGAGGACCAGCGAGAGAGCATGGAACAGCGATGGGTCGGTCAAGGCGCCTCTGAATATGGTTTCCATGCCTTGGAAGAACGGCTTGCCCGAGTCCTCAACGCAAAAGATTGGTTCGCCGGCTTGCTTGGCTGACGCTTCATGTCGTTAGGTGATCTCGATGGATATGATAAAACAGGGCTACGTACGGTGCCGCATGAGCTTGCGCAGTCTTTCAGGACAGCCACAGAGGGTGTCGAAGGGGTCCATGAGGCTGAGAGACGGCGCTTTCGTTAGAGCTACCGCGTCTGGCGATCGCTTCGTTGTTTGATTCGCTTTCCCATCGATTCCAACAGGCACGAACACTCCATCCTTCTTCGCTCGATCGGCTCTGCTTCGCTGGATGCCATTTCGTATCGCATGCTGTCTGAGCCTGCCCTGCTTCTTGCGGTCCTTGATCTCATCGGGATGCGATACGGACACAAATTCGTACATGGCGCAAGCTGGGATTACTCGATCGGGCAGTATGTTGCTACCCTCTTCGTTGTCGACTCTCTTATCCGAAAGCGAAAAGCAAGGAATCAGGCGAGCCGCATGATGCTGGTGCGGAGGCGACGTACGCCACCTTATGCGACAGGGATGCTGATTAATGTCATCGCTGACCACAACTCTTTCTATGCTTCGTAAGTGAGCGGGTGATTTTCGACGCGTATTGGTATGAACCACTTGTTGCTTTGCACCGTCGGAAAGGGACAAGGTCGGCACTCAGATCAGATTCAGCCCTGGAGAGAAGAGGTCCTGGGCCGCGCTAACTCGAATTCGTTTCACGTCGCACGAGCCATAAGAACGCCGCTGCCATCCACGTACATCTACCGCGTTCTGTCAGCTACAAGCGAAATTTGACATGGGTCTCAAAACATATGAAGTTGTGGGGCAGTTGTTGCATTGACTAGCCAAGAAGACTAACTGGGGCAGAAAGGGAGAGCCTCACTCGTCCGTTACTTGGTCAACACCCTTGTCATTTTCGCTCGTAGCTGACAAGAGACAGTACCTTAGTAGCTCTACATTTATGGATCGTGTGTCCGAATGCGATTGAGCCGATCAACAGATGATCTTCGCATCGTACATCAAAGCCCACGTACTGTCATAGCTACAGCCAATCTGCCTAGCAACATATCCTACAAAATCCCCTCACGCCGCCATCTTCGCTTTACAAAACGCAACAGTATCATCCAACCCCTCCTGCACCGCCTTGATCGTGCCTGGCGGAAACTGGATAAACCCATGCGGCGCACCCAGATACACTTTCACCACCGCCTCATTGCCCCACATCTGCCACTTCGCGCCCATCATGACTGTGTCATCGAGTAGTGGGTCCTCACTTCCACATGTAAACAATGCTGGCGGTAATCTCTTACCCCGCAAGTCTGCGTAAAATGGAGAGATGAACGGATCCCGACGCTGCGCTTCAGTGGTGTTGGGCAGCAAGGCGTCGATGTAGGAAGTCATTACATCGAGGTCGATAACGAGATGTGTTTCGTGATGCGTGACCATTGGCAAAAATGTAGCCATGTCGAAGCAGCCGAAATGCAGGAGTAAGCCCTTGAATGAAAAGTCCGGAACTTTGTCAATAAGGTGCAGGCCAACTAGGCAGGCGAGATGTCCACCAGCAGACTCGCCGCCTGTGAAGAAGAGTTCGCCGCCCAATTTACTGGGGCCATGGGTGATGAGGTACTCGGCGGCGTCGTAGCAGTCTTCTGCGCACGCGGGCCAGGGATGTTCGGGAGCCAGACGGTAGCCGATTGATACTACGGTAAGGTTGAGGTTGTTGGCCATGTATTTCAGGTATGTGTCTTGACTGTCACAATAGTGTTAGTACATTTACGAAGTGCGTGTCCGTGGTTCATGATCTGAAGTTTCAATATAATAACATGGTCTTTAACTAGATGCTGAACGACTTACTAAGCTTCGCTCTGCAAAACCCAACCACCACCATGGATATGCATATGGATTCCTTTGCTCTCGCCACTCTCCGGCTTGAACATGCGATAAGGAATTGTTCTTCCACTCTCACGTGAAGGCAGCTCGCCATTGATGCCATCATCCAACACTACTGGCTTCGGTAACGGCGTCTTGCCTTCCCACCGCAACTTGCGATATTCGGCAGCGCCGACTTCGTACCATCTGGGTCCTGAAGCCCATATCTTGATCAGCTTCTCGTTGAACTCGGCGGTTTGCTTGTCGATGTTCTTGCGGTCGAACTTCGACGCGTCGACATTAAGGTCAGATTTGAGTGACATCGTGATGTTTGAGGTGTGAATCCCACGAGAGAGCCAACAACCAGGGATCAAGGTAGACACATATAGGTTACTACATGTACCGCTGAGACCATCATAGTATCGCAAGGTTACTATCATGGTGGGGTAGCGGGGTAGCATTGCCTCGAGCGGTTACTTGACGTTATCTCCGATGGTAGGCTGCATGTCGTACCTGCATTTCGGGTTACTGCAGTTGGCGCGTACCGGCAGATCGACTCCTGTTCTGAGCTCGCAATTGTGGAGTGAGATATGTGTATTGGGTATCACTAAGGTTATCGACTACTTTTCGACTGCATCCTCGGCGTTGTAGGAAGCGGCGAGTATCCATTCACCGGCCCCTTGGCTCGCTTCCGCGGTTGCCGTCCATCCTTGAAGACCAATGATCGAGCCACTGCAATCATCGATGATACTGTGCGGAAAGGGTACAAAGCAATATCCCAGACTAACTGTATGACATACGACAGTAGGCCTGCAATCCAGCTGAGGGTCATGGCGATGATGCCTGGCTTCTGCCCCGTCCTAGCGGCAGCAGCAGCCAACGACAAAGTGTCCTTTAGTCGCACATCGATCTCTTGGAAGCGTGCTTCGATCTGGATCGACTGTGCCATGTGCCGTTTCTCATACTTCCTCACTGCGCGGTTGAGGGCATCTAGCTGGTGCTGCATGCTTTGCCGCACATCAGCGCTGACCTTCATGATGTCTACGTTGCTGTTATACATAGGGCCGTCGAATCGGGCCTCCAGTTCTGCCAGACGTTGTGCGACTTCTTCTGCTCCTGCTGACTGTGGTCGCTCTGCAGTCTCCGCTCTGACTACTCGCTGCAGGTGTAGCGTCCGGTCCTTTCGCATCCTGACAAGTCGCGATATCGGTCGCATTTCGGCGACCAGGATGAAGATAGCAAGGTTCAAGTCGCTAAATATCCCCTTGCCACGCATACGAGCGAGCTGTGAGCGTACGTGGTGCACGATGTATGCTGCCAGCAGCGGACCCAAGAAGCAGGCTGCGAAAGCCATTCTTTCCACCCGCCTCAGCTCATCGCGGGCAGCCTTAGCGGTATTTTCGAGCGGCGGTGCTTCCGTGTGGCCCACCTTCGTTGTGTCATCTGGCAGGACTTTCGCAGCATTGGGGCGCTCTACGGGGCTGTCGAAACCGTCTTCGTCTTCCTCGTGGATCGTGTCGTCGAACACAGGCTCTCCGGCCTCGACGTATTGTCGTTGCTGCGCATCGTGGTACCACTCCCTGTCACAGTCAGCCGAATCTACAGATGACCTGATCCGTCACGTACCAGGGTACCACGACACACTTCAGCATGAACCAGCCCGCCAGCGCTATCAATATCACATCTGTAGCGACCTCTCCGCCATTTTCGTACTTCAAGGCGGCGATTGCTGGAACAATGGCGAGCACGATTGGGCTCGAATGCCAGTAGGAAGTCTGGTCCGCGGAGGTGAGCTTCTCCATGTCATTATTTCTATTGGGCTGTAGGAGACTGTCGGAAGAGGATCGGAAGGAATACTGCGTATCGGAAAGGTTGGAGAGTAGGGAACTACGGCGGCGAGGTTTTGGTGGAGTCGACGGCCGCACGCCCTCGGCGAAGTTTGACGCGCGGTTCATCATCCGCTGGCGAAGAAGGGAGGGAATCTGGGAAGAGGAAGTATGCTCGGCAGTCGCGTCGTCCATCGCGAAGGTGCGACGTTGCAATTGCTGCCTACTTCAACAGCAGTCATGAAATCAGACTTGTCAAGAACAGGATACGCGTCGCGAGGAGAATCGCAGCCGTCCGGGCCGCATTTCGGGAGGGCGAGTGACGTTCACATTTCGTGGTGTATACAGTAGTGTCGCGTGCGATACCTAGCCTCGGAAGATGTGCTCGAACATGATTACGTCATTCCAAGCCACCCCTCAAGTCGAAGTGATAACAATGTTTGCATGCCGCCCTAGGACAATGGCACCCAAAGTAGACTGAACACAAGCCATCGCGAGAGGACATTGAAAGTACACATAAAGTACGGAAGCAACAAATTGGACTCGGACCCGGCATACATGGAGACCCACCGTATCCCTGAGGCCACCAGCAAGGCCGGCTCAAACACCGAAACTTCGAGCCGCAGCATCGTTCGAGCCTGTCTCCAGCAGTAATTGAGCTCGACTATAGCACTTCCATGTTTGCCCTACTGGTCTTGTCGCTGTAGTGCCGATGGACCTCCCACCAGTTGGCTTCAAGGACTAGATTGATATTTGTGGGAATTAGAACCCTCTAACCCATATCCCCCGAACAGGTAACAGGGAACGCTCTCCAACATTGATTGTGCAACAGTCGAAATGGCTCACCACATTGTATCATCCCCTTTGGAACTTTAGGGGTCATGCTCCTGCTGCTCCAGCGGCCAATGTTTAGTCATCCGGAGACATTCACCGAGCCAATATCAGCCAATGAAATGACGAAGAAGCTTGAACCCAGAGGAACATCCCTTCGTCATTACTTTTCGAAGGGCCCAAGAGGAGGGTTTTACGGGGTCTGCGTACGCTAACAGTGTTTACGCACATCAGGACGCGCAACAGCGAAGTTAACCACCACGCAACACTAGAGCCTACCTATCCTTGTAGAACACCCTACCCGTCGGTTGCAGATCGTCGATTCTGGAGTTCGCCTTGCACCCTGCAACATTGCTAGCAAACACGCGCACGAAGGATCGTGCTTGCCGCTGCCCACTACGCTCCCTTACAACGACCTCCGGTCTTTTCCATTGTCACTGCGACTCCTGTGCCTACACGGATTATGAATCACGATGTGCCTGACGCCCAGACATTTCTTGCGAACCAGTTGCGGCCAGCATTGGTGCTCGACTCGCATGGGACTGTTACAGCTGCCAACGATGGCAGCTTTCGTCTGATCTCCAATTCACATCATCCAACAAGATTGCATAATCACAAATCCCTTCTTGGCAGCAACATCGCAAATCTTGGTCTTGTGCCTCTCCCTGGAGGCCCGCCTGTTTTGAGAACCTGGAGCGACATCCTTGCAGCTGCCCAAAGAGCCCCTCAATCGCTCAGCAGTGCGAGACGCACCAGTGGGATCGATATCGAAGACCACGAGGATGCAGTCAACCTTCACCGTAGCACTAACGAATTCTGGGACGAAGAGGCGGAGGAGCAGGTAGTCATAGAGACCGATCTCTATGTCATCCGTCAACACTGCGTGGACGGCACCATCGACACACACGAGTCCATCAGAACACCGAGCATGATAAAGGCCCGAGCAAATGTACACTGGCTTCCGCAAGGGGATGATGGAAGGTTTCTAATAACGTTCAATCGCACAGCTCTACCACATCGATCAGCATCGAGGTCAGCGACAACATTAGCGGAATCTATCAACCATCCATTTGGCGCTCTTGAGAGTCCGGCACTTTTCATGTGCTGCGAATGCCGCAAACCAGTGGAGAAGTTCTATTTGAACTTGAGTCCCGACCTTGAGGGTTTGATGCCGAGTCCCGCGGATATAGCGTCCGCCATCATACCATTTATCATGGCAACACTGAATACAGACGGTCAGGTCATAAATCTGTCCAAGTCCTGGTACCACTTCTCAGGCCTCAACGAAGAAGACAGCCTTGGCAGTGGCTGGCTGACTTCTGTGCATCCAGACGATGTTGGAGAAATTTCAACCGCTTGGGCAGATGTGCTTCAACACGAGCGTCCCCAATGGACACATCAAGCACGGTATCTGAGAGCGTCAGACAGGAGATACATCTGGTTTTTGATCCGGGCCCAGCCGTACAGAAATGCTGACAGCAAGATCGTTCGCTGGTACGCGTCCATGACGGATATCAATGAGTGGGTTACGGCTAGACTGGAGGCTGATCGACGGCGCCAAGCCATGATCACGCTATTCTCTCAGACGGATGTCATGCTGTGGGAAGTTGATGCAGCAAACAGGATTCATATTAGTGAAGGTTGCTTGAATTGGGACCCGACCAAGATTGAGAGTCTGTCCCCGAAGACCACACGGGAGATAGATCAGCCACTTGAGCGCACATCCTCGGACAAAGATGGCGAAGAGCTTGCCGCTACGGTTCAAGCTGTGCTTGCAGGTCGCACATTCAGACCTGTCGTTGAGCACTGGGAGGGCGATCGTTATCTTCGTACTCGATTCGTTGCGGAAAAATCCGCTCACGGCGGTGAAGTGCAGTCGGCGTTGGCTTTGACGTTCGACTGTACCGATGAAAGAGCGCGCACGACTTTAAGGATGGAAAATGAGAGGCTACTGAGCAACGAAAAGGCCGCTCAGGAAGCAAACAATCTCAAGAGCAGATTCCTTGCAAACGTGAGTACCTACGCACAGGTCTCGTTACTCTCAGCTTACAATATTAGATGTCCCATGAGATACGCACTCCCATTTCAGGCATCATAGGGCTCAGCGAACATATTTTGGACTGTGGACTGTCTGAAGAGCAGACGGAGTTTGCTAGCAGCATTCTTGAAAGTGCCAAGTTCTTACTGACGCTGATCAACGACGTACTTGATTTCAGCAAGATTGAGTCAGGTCACATGGATGTCGAAACGATACCATTCTCACCCAACAAGCTAATCAGCGATGTCATTGTTCCGCTCCGCCTTCAGGCCAAAGAGAAAGGTCTCGCTCTCAACTCTAGCTGCGACCTCCAACCTGACACAATCTTACTGGGCGATCCGTGGCGGATGCGCCAGATCTTGACAAACCTCGTTGGGAACAGCCTCAAGTTCACCGAGAAGGGTCAGGTCGAGCTCACAGTCACGATCATCGACGAATATACTCCTGGCACGATGATGGTGCAGTTCACGGTGCACGATAGCGGCCTCGGAATCAGTGCGGAAGTCATGAAGTCTCTGTTCAAGCCTTTCCACCAAGCAGACAGCTCTACTGCCAGACTCCATGGGGGCACAGGACTAGGCCTAGTTATCTGTCAACAGCTCGTTGAGCTTATGGGCGGCAAGATCACATTAGCATCAGCGCCTGGAGAGGGCACCACTGCGACATGCAACATACCTTTTGAGGTATTCCATGGTTCGCCCAGCACCGTGCTTGCTTCCACATCACTACCTCGTCGAGCTCGGCCGCCCGGTCGAAGACATTCAAGCACAGATCGTAAAACAATTCCGCAAGATACACCTGGTGGCGAACAGCCTGCAACGCGGTCAGCGGCTTCCTCCATGTCTACGGCATCAGAGCCCGACACGCACGTGCTTCTGGTAGAAGACAATCCGATCGGCCGCAAGGTTATATCACTGGCTATCAAAAAGCTGGGCTTTACCGTCTCCACCGCATGCAATGGGCAAGAAGCACTGGACTATTTGGCGAAAATTTCAGCAAAGCCTCGGCCAACTGCTGTGCTTATGGACTGCATGATGCCAGTCATCGACGGCTACGAAGCGACCCGCCGCATACGAAGTGACGAAGATATGTTTGACGACCATGTTCGGTCATTACCAATCATCGCACTTACCGCTAGCGCGATCAAGGGTGACCGAGAGAAGTGTCGTGCGGCCGGAATGGACGATTATCTCACAAAGCCGGCGGCCAGAGATGCACTGCGGAGGACTTTGACAAAGTGGACTGGTTCCGAAAGACCACGAGGGTTGAGTCGCGAATCATGGGCGGACGAGCGATGACCGGAGTCGAAGAACGAGCTTCAGTCCCAAAAGCACTTGCGAAGCATACGTTTTCCACCAAGACCTCGAAACTGAGCAACGAGAACCGGCGCCCTCGTTCGTATAGACCATGTCTGCACAGCGTGAACGGCAGTAATCACTGGTGCAACCGGAGTATTCATGTTTATTCGAGCCGAGGCACTGCGCCCCTGGGGTTGGAAGGCTTTCCGAGCCTACTTACAAAGGCAACGATCAGGCAAAGCATCGGTGTATACAGGAGGATGGAGATCGACGATACAAAAAGTCGTTCTGCACAATTCGGTTTAGTGGAGTCATGGTGAGTCTAAAGCCACCAGGGCAAAGGTTGGCGTGACGTCATTGCGCCTTACGTGTTAGGTCAATCGTATGTTTAGCGCACCCCAACACTGCGTTTCTTGATTTTCGAGTTGCTACCAGTGCAACCCGTCGTAACTTTGCGAAACGTTCCAAAAAACCGAGTCATATTCATGTCGAGCTAAACAGTGATATTGCAGGCCTAATCGCGGCCACGACCGATCAAGCGTGCAAGACGCGTGCAGGTTGCTCCCCACAAACTCTACCTATAGCGCCCTACTACAGTGACGACAGACCCGAATCGTAAATCTCACCTGATCATTTAGCTCTTGGACTTGTTTCATTACTCCTTCTTCAATTTCCAGTCACCTCCTACAATTTTCGTTGCTTTTTCTATTCAGACCCAGCTCCGGACCATGAGGTCTCACCATCATCACCACTCCCTAGGGCATTACACTCAGCACATACCGCTCGCCGATAACTTTGGCTGATTGAAATGAATCATTTCAAATCATCGCGCCTTACAGCTGTCCGTGAGCCGGCGTGGTGGGTGGTCTCGAGCTGGCCGACCCGCCTTCACCTACCAGTGGAGGGCCTGTCACTCAGGAGGTCCTATTGAGCGTTATTGAGACTTGAGACACCAGTTGTATCTAGAGATTTATATCAAAGCTCAATACCATGGATGTCGGTAGCTCTAATCCTCGGCGCTCGTTGCTTTTTCTCTTCTAGTAATCGTCATTCTAAACATCCACCTTCAACTTACAAACCTATTGCCGAGAATAGCGCCATCAACGAATATCACCAAAGACGACACGACATTCCACTAACAAGGATCCCCATCCGACGGATACTACCGTAGACTGCATCCAGACTCGCTGGACGAGCAGTGCTTGAAGGAGCATTGAAGTGCGCATTCGCACCCATTTTCTCTCAGCGTACCGCACTTCCCGGCATAACTACGCGAGATGGGAGGCACCAACGACATAACCTCACAACAGAATCTCACGATCATCAATGCGCCACTGTACCCTCAAGCTGTCATCCTTCCGGCCGTTGCATTCCCATCATGGGTCCTGTGCGTACCACCGCTAATCTGGCATTTCCGCCAAGGCAACATCGCAGCCGCATCACTCATCCTGTGGTGCATCATCATCAACTTCTTCAACTCCATCAACCCGCTCATCTGGCCCCGTGACAACTTCGACGACTGGTGGAACGGCAACGTCTGGTGCGACATACACGTCCGGATTCAAGTCGGCGCAGTGGTCGGCACAACCGCATCAGCAGTCATGATTATTCGAAAGCTTGCACGGGTAATGGACACATCCAACATCACCATCTCCACCAGTCGGAACCAAAAAATGAAGGAGAAAGCGCTCGAGATCTTCTTCTGCTGGGGCTACCCGCTCATCATGATCCTTCTATACTACATCGTCCAGCCAACTCGCTACGCCATCTACGGCATAGTCGGCTGCCTTTCCTCCTTTGACCCAAGCTGGCCCAGCATCGTGCTCAGCTTCATGTGGGCGCCTATTACTATCTGTGTCGCCGGCGTATATGCCTGTAAGCCACTCTCCTTCAACCCGAACACATACCGATCCACTAACATGATCAACACCAGGTATCCTCTCCTACCGCCTCTATCGCTATCGCCGCGAATTTCTAACACTGATATCCGCCCGCAACACTACTAAATCCCGCTTCATCCGCCTCTTCGTCATCTGCCTCATCGTCATCGCCGTCTACGTGCCCTACACGACCTGGCTACTCTTCATGCTATGCCGCGCTATTACAGACACTTATTCTTGGGACCGCGTACACCACCCCAGCACATTCAATACTATCCTCAAAGTTCCGGCGCTCGGACAAGTCACGGTTGATCGATGGGGCCAGGTGGCAACGGGTTATGTGCTGTTTTTCGTCTTTGGAACGGGTAAAGATGCAGAAAATACGTTTCGTGATATGGCACTTGCTCTGGGGCTGGGACGGTGTTTCCCGGGGCTACATGAGCGCAGGGAGAGTGGGCATAGTACGCTGCACAGCTTCATTGCCGCAAGAAGCTGGAGTAGGAGTCTTTCGTCGAGGGCGAAGAGTATGTTTTGGAATACTAGGACGGATTCGGTGGATGGGAGTGCGGTTGCGATGAAGAGTCTTGGACGGGTCACGACTGAAGAGCGTGGATTGCATCCAAGTAGTGAGGCCGGAGCTTCGAACAAGCAGTCATTCTTCGCGCGCCTGTTCGCTCGGAACTCAGATCAGCGCAGTTTCCTCCCGATCTTCTCACGGCCTACGGTCACAGAGATGACGGATATCGATACAGGCAAGTTAGCGAACCGAGATCATTCACCGGGCGCGTCGGCGCACGCTTGGGCAACGGACAAGTCGAGCTCTCGCTGTGTCAGTGAGTGCGATGGCGTGCATGTCGTTCGCGAAGTCCATCTCGACTGCCAGAACCGCAGCGAGCATGGCAAGGACAGCAAGTCTGCTGATGACTGGGCATGATCAGAAGGTGTGGCGGGACATTGGAGCAGACCTTCAGTCAATCTCTCGCGTAGACGCAGGTTCTGCAACGCGATTCTGACGTTGAAGATAGCATGGATCATTCTCGGAGTTATATGTGAACCATCTTTTACCATTTTATCTGCCAATGATTGGTTATATAGCGGCAAGTGGCCGGCAGCATACTCGCTTTCTTGCTATCTTTAATGGCAATACATAATGATCGCAATCAGCAACGAGTTTCGTTGGGTACTCGTCGTTTTTAGATCTTAAGGCAATAATGCTGATCTGGGTGAACTAATCGGGAAGTGATTAGTCCACAACCTGGTGAGGAGGATGCGAGATGCTCTTTGTTCCACCGAACATCAAGCGAGGAACTCTGTCTGAGATGTAATCTCGTCAGAACGTTTTCACCAAACATATCACATAGCATAAGGACAGTGACTGTCGTGAAGCATTTTTTGATTCCGTTATCGTGTCGTGCATCCACATGGCATGATGTATCAGTCAAAGGCGAGCTTCCTTGATGGAGAGCATGCCGGTGTTAGAGTGACCATCTGAGTCAAGTAAACTCCCGAGAACCTCAACGTGTAGTTGACCAGCAGCGCAAAGTGCTCCTCAGTCCAGCACAGTCGTGACCATCCGTGGTGGTAGCTTGAAAGCTCGCAATGTCGCGTGTCCGCCGAATGACGTAGCCCAGTGACCTAAGCGCGGAGATGCAGTGAACAGTGAATGCGAGTTGGCCGGATGGTAGTGCGTAGAAAACGTATCGTTCAATGATCGTTGTCGTTCAGAACTGAGGCGGGTGCTGTGATTGAGGGGCGAGACGTTTATTTGCTGCGTACATGTTAGAACTGGAGAAGCTGCTAGCAGGTATCGTGAAGACTTACGAGCGGGCCCTAGTCTTTCTTCTCTTGCGCTTGAGACGTCGAACGCGCTTCTTCCTCCATTTGGCTCTCATCTTGTCGGCTGGCTAGTGTGAGGTCAGCGGCTGTGTATGCGGTAGTGGGGGAGCCGCGGAGAGAGAAGGAAGCTCGACAACCAGCTCAATATGATCAATTGAGTGTCTTGAAGCTATGCGGGCGCTGCAATGGGTAACTTACGCTGCTGTCGAGATGAGTGTCGTGGGTGCAGAAGAGAAGGTCGGAGCTGCTCAGATCGAGATATTGTGGTGGCAGCGTGCGGGGCTCGCTTAGCGAGTGGGCTTAACTTGATTGGGCCACTAGCACCAACTCGAGCTTCTCAGAGCTCAGGTACGTCACGCGTCGCGTCGCCAAATCTCCAACTTCATGCACGCCTCATTACTGGACAGCAATAGCGAAGGAAGTCGGGTGTTGTACGAAAATGGAGGGTGAGGAAGTAGCGTGGTTGACGATTCGCACCCCCGGGGACGAGCATCACGGTGAGACAAAGCACCTGGCAAACCTCGCAGTCGCGACTGACGCATGCAGGCTCTCATGGTAACATCGAAATATGTGGGAACGAGCAGTTCACACTTGGAAGGGATCCAGCCTGCTGGTGAGAGCATGTCGTCCTGACCGAGATGAACATGTTTTGACCTGCTTACAGTCGCTACGTCTGGCCAGACGACCTTACTATTTCAAGAAGGCATCTGCGCGTTCATTGCATTCTCTATGACCAGGAACCTGATTCGTTAATCGCGCCATTCGTGTACGCCACCAATCTGTCGGTCAATGGTACATACCTGAAGAAGAGCAATCGCGATTGTGCAGGCTCGCAAGGTCGAGGTATCTTGATGGGATGCAACACCACATTCCTACTTGACCAAGGCGACGAGCTAGTACTTTCCGAGACCGTTCGCCTGGTCTTCTCTTCCGCGAAGCCTATCCAAAAAGCTCAATTCACGCCACTCCAAGAGCGAGAGATGGCTATCTTTTCGCGGGACTATCTCATCACCGGCCGGCTACTTGGCGAAGGTGGCTATGGGAGGGTGCTGATCGGCATCGACCAAGCGACACAACGCCAATTGGCATGCAAGATGGTGCGACTCGATCTCTTGTACGATAAGGTTGTGCTGCCCAATCTCCGACAACCAAGTGGACTTCACGAACAGAACACCAGCAAGGGCAGGAAGCGCTGGCCTACACGCGTTGCAGCTTGCTTTCGTGAATTTGATATCCTCAAAGACCTCAATCATCCGAACATCGTTCATATTGAGAAGGTCTTCTGGAGTAACAGCACTATCTACATTTTCCAGGAACTCGTCGCTGGCGGTGATCTCTTCTCATTCCTTGAGTACAAATGTGGGCGACTCGACAATCCTCTAGCAGTAGTCATCATTCGTCAGGTCTTGATTGGTCTCGAATATCTGCATGAGCAAGACATCGTGCACAGGGATCTGAAGCCAGATAACATCCTCATGACTTCTCTGGACGATGGCGCACGTGTTGTTATCACCGATTTTGGCAACGCGAGGTTCTTGCCGGAAACCGGTCGTATGAGTAGGGCAGACGCCACCAAGTGTCAACGAATGTTCTCGTATGTCGGCACTCTCGAATACGCAGCGCCAGAGATCCACAGGGTAAATCCAACGATCCCAGAGGAGGAAGGATACTCGAAGAGTGTCGATATGTGGTCAATCGGCACAGTTACTGCTACTGTCCTCACTGGAGACCAGCTCTTCACTGACCGGCGGCATCCCAGATATCACGACGATCCACGAATGGTAATTATGGACCTCGCCGCAGCATGTGACTTGAGCATCATTGACGAGGAGTATCACCCGAGATGGAGCGAGGTCGAGGCAGCTGCAAAAGACCTCATCAAAAGCCTACTCGTTCTGGACGAAGACGAGCGCTTGACAGTCACGCAGGCTTTGGCTCACAGCTGGTTCTCGAACGAGACTTATGCTGAGGACCTAGAAGATGTGTATGATCGGTCGATTGCGGACTGGCAGCCACGCCAAATGAGCTCACAGCTTGTCGAGCGCATCTCCAAGTCGCTACCCGATCTCACTGCGGTTGGTCTGCCTGGCCAGGCTATCACTCAAGCTACCGTATCGCGCTTCTTCCATCCCTCGGAGCACAAGCTGACGCAAAACATCCTCCAAACGTTGTCCGCTTCACAACATTGGCGCGCAAGCACTCCGCTGCCTTCAATCACGGAAGACTATGATAACGACAGACTCCATTATGCGAGTCAGATTATACCACCCTCTTACTACACTAACCAGATGGACCATTCTGACGGAAGGCTTCACGCTACAACGAGCATCGATAGACTGACTCAGCGGTCACTAAACCTCACAGAAGCATCTCAGCAGGGAGAGGAGCACTACGATGAGTATGGCTACGTACACGACGACCTTTCTGGTCAACAGTGGCAGAACGCTTACAGCCGCGCCGTGCCACAGAGTAAGTATCGCGTTGATCACGAGCTCGAAGAAGAGGAGAGCTACGAGATCCGTGAGGACCTCGACAATGTCAAGCATGTCGCTTATTCACAACACCAGCAAGGCCAAGTATACTCGCGACAGGACGACGTTCTCGTGCAAGAGACGCCAGTCACCCAGCATGATTCCACCGCAAATGACCATTGTACGGAGAATTACGAAGCTACGCAGTTCCCGGAGGAGTATCGATGTGATCAACGGATTGATGACGAGCAAGCGTCCGTCCTAGTATTCGAGACCCCGCCGGAAGGCAATACGACTAGCCATCAGTCTCGTGGCCGTTGTTCGGGCCAATGGCATGAGCGCTTTGATCTCGACTAATCGCTGAACTGACGCAACAGGAGTGCTGGAACTATGGACAGTGATATTATGTAGGCGTTGATATACGAGAAGTGATCTGTACTGACTTTGCGATGGACCTGTGGCACGGTGCAAAATAACGCAATACGATCCATGCGCGCTAGGTTTTCGCGTTCGAATTATGGTCTTCGAGCATGTTAGTCTAGCTTCGATCTACAACCAACATGTAACAATGGTGTTGCTGCGTGGTCTGTGTGGGCATGATAGCCTGCAGGATGTGCTCCGCGGTCAGGCTGCGATCGAGCAGGCTGTCCAATCGAGTTTCACCCCGTGCATAGCTCTCAGCCACATCTCGAATCGGTAAGCGGGGAACAATACTGTGAGTCTCGTCTGAAGAGGCTGAGCGATCAGTCGCTGTAGCCACCAGCCTAACCATGCAGTCTTTCTCTTGTCATCACTCGATGTTGCTTCTCCTTTCTCATATTTTGTATTGCTTGCACCCATTGAAGAGATGGTGAGCGCGAAAGCAAGGCTGAAGGTCTCGTTCCTGCAAGGCTGAACTACAACGCGACATACACCAGACTGATCCTGCAGCCTTCCTTCTCGGATGCTTCTACACCCTGCGTCTCATCTCGCCCATACCCATAGCATGCGCGAGTCGACACAGCACTTTTCACGCCAAGGTCATGGACGATCACTCGACTGCGAAGGTCGATGCCTACGTCTACCAGCCGCTCCACAGCCCTCAACACATCAGGCTTATGACTCTGCAGCCTTCTCTGGATCCAGCTGGCCACCTCTTCTTTTCATTCTCGCAAGCGCACTGCGAAGATGTCGAGGGCGAATATGAGGCCCTTTCGTACACGTGGGGCGAGCCGCGATTTGAGCACAATTTGTACCATCTCTGCAACAAAAGCGATGAGAGGTCAGTGCTTCTGATCACTTCCAACCTTGATACTGCGATACGCAGGCTTCGGAAAAAACACTCACTGCGCGTCATCTGGATTGATGCTATTTGCATCAATCAACTGGACAACGAGGAGAAAGCTGTACAGATCCCGCTTATGGCCAGTATCTACCATAGCGCTAAATGCGTCGTCGCTTGGCTTGGTCCCGTGATCGATGATTCGGACGAAGAGAAGGGCATGAAATCACTCGTGCGTCTGTCACGGCGGTCGATGGATAATGAGAGATATGTGGATGATCGTGTGAAGATTCATGGTCGGCCAAGCATTTTGGATGGGTCGGATTTGCATTATGTCATCTGCTTTCTCTGTCTTCCTTGGTTCACCAGGCTCTGGGTAATCCAAGAGGTCGTTCTCAATGTTGACGTTCTGCTACTATGCGGGACGTCTGACCTTACCTGGATTCGACTCCTGACGGCACTCAATGCTTTGCAGCAGCATCAGGCCGTGTGGACGACACTCATCTCGAAACGACCACTAATTGGCGCAATACAAGCTGTTGCAGCTTTGTGGTACCGACATGTCAAGTTGGACATGCGCATTGCTGATGACCAGCACGGCAAAATGCCCTTCATTGACCTGGTGGAGCAATTCAGAGATTTCGGATGCGCTGAACCTAGAGATCGAATCTTCGCAATCTTCAGTCTCAGTGATGGTATCGTTTCATCGCTGGATCCATCACAGAACAAGGACACTGACCTCGTTGTCATGCCTGTAGACTATTCCAAGAACGTCTTCGAGACTTACACGTCATTCACTCTCGCGTGTCTGAGGAGCTCAGATAATAGATCGAAGATATTTCAGTTCCTCTTCGCTCGGCAGTGGTCACCCCAGTCACTGAGTTGGTCATCATGGGTGCTTGATTGGCGGCGAAGTCCTGACAAATACCTGCAAAAGAACATATCGGACACCCGCATTGGGTACTATGGTCATTGGCACCGCAAGAAGATCAAGATCTGTATTCGAAGACCGCCGCGGGACAGCTTCCAAGACGGGTGTTCAGTGATCAACGAAAAGGTTACATACAATGCTGTTCACGACATGGAAATATTCTTAGCGGCGATCAGAACATCACTGAGAGCAAACTCTCAAGAGTTATGGAGGATTCAAAGACAACTCGCGCTTTGCTTGTTGATGGTTATCGGGCAATTTTGCTCGAAAGATATTCTGTGTCAGATTGAAGGTTCCGATTTCGAGGTTATCTTGAGGTACATGTGTGGAGCGACTGCTCCCCCAAGGAGACTGCCCCAGGATCGTGCAAGATTGCAAGCAGAATTCCTCCGAGCAATGACCAACATAGGATTTTTTTGCTTATCTGGTCACCCGTCGAATTATGCTGGATTCGGAAATATCGCATTGGAGAAAGGAGATCGCGTCATAAGTTTCTTAGACGAATCTGATTCAGAGACATGCTCAGCTTGGATTCTTCGCCCAATGGAATTAATGGAGAAAGATGTGGTGGCACAAGCTGATCTGCCATCAGTTGTTATGGATATTCGGACCTTAGAGGAGACCCAACGCGGAGCTGTTCGTTCTTATCGTCTCGTGGGCACTGCTAGAACCATACTCCTACATTTGGGACAACATTGGCAAGAGCTCGGATACGCGGTGCCACAGACCAGACCATTCTGGCTTGAATGACAGGGAAGACGCATACGGTTTCAAGCTCGTGACTGTCTACAAAAGAGCGTCATCCTAAAATATGCCTCAGAACTCCAATTGAAACGAACTAGCACATCACGCACAAAGCCTACATCGCGCAATGGGCGCTTGGATCCCTATTCGATATCTTTTTCCACTCACACGAGTCACATCTGAACCCAGACTAGTGTACAAGATGCGATGTACAAACAATAATGTGAGCCACCTCTTATCTATCACCATCAGTCTCTTGCTTCTTCAACTCTGCCTCCATTTTGAGCACCCACGCAGGCAACTCAAGCTTCAACGAGTTCAGCGCATCAAGCAGCCTCATCTTGGCCCTGCTCTTCTCCTTCGTGAACGGTAGTCCATAGTGGATCAGCTGCGCAGACCAAAAGTGCCATGGCGAATCGTTCGCAGGCGCTGAGACATCAGGCTTTCGACCATTCGTGTACAAATTCAGCGCTTCTGGGTGGAGTATGGCTGCAACTTCCGCGATGCTGGCACGTGGATGAGTCGTCGGGCCACCAGAATCTGCCTGGAAGATCGAGGAATAGAGGGAATTGTCCCGACGAGCGGGAGGCGCGAAGCAAGCCATCTCTGGAGCGATTCAAGGTGCTTGATTGTCGCAAGAAAAAAAAATGGTGACAGGGTCGTTGACTTTGGAAGGTGGGGAGGCGGGGCGGGAGTTAGTGTACCGTAATTCCCAAGGTTGGTACCGTGTGAAGGGAAACTTGGAACCCAACGTCTAGTGACCGCGATCGAAACGCGAGCAAACATTTCGTACACCCAAACTGCGACAAGCCATGTGTTTTATGGCGCAATACATAAAAGCGAGGCTGGATAGTCAAGGTCGAACTGTACCGTCGCTGCTTCCTCGCCCAATTGATATTGCTCAAACTAAATGATGTCGCACGAAATTCCGGGGTATCGACTTAGTTCCGCTTGTTCCGCTGGCTGACTGCGTTATGGTCTGCAATTGAACGGCATCGAAAGCTCTCATCACATTTGGTTCTGTTGCACTTCCTCGTGCTCTTGTACACCTCGCTCATACAAGCCCGCAGAAAGCTGACATAAAAAGGACCGTCAGCAGCTCGCTACGCTCTGAACTCCCTGCCTTCTTCTTTCGTCTTGTGCTCGTGGTATGCGCATGTGGACTTGACAGAAAATTTGAGACTTTGCGCCAGCAGCTGATCCTTCGGCGCGAAGAGCAATACTTCTACTATATCGGCCATGAAGTCCTTCCCATTCCCCTTGATGGCGTCCATTTGCTTCTTGGTGTTCTTTGCTCCGAGAGCGTGGTAACTCAATGCATATCGTCTGGCAATATAGCGACGTGGTGGCGCCCTCTCTGGGATGGCGCTATACAGTAAATTCAGGTCGCCTTAGACACAGAGGGGCAGACCTTTGTCCTCGACCTGCCTTTCTAGGTTGACGAGCCCGTGTTCATGATATCCATCCTGAGCTGCGGTACGTCATATCGATTCGCGAATATGTATAAAACTAAGAACAAGTTAAGATAATTGTGGTCTTATTCGAAATGAGAATCTATACAGCTAGTGGATCCTCCCTCTCTTGTGTTGTTTGATTACAGACCGCTAGGTATCTTCCATGGTTCGTATGTCTCAGAACGGCCTAGGTGTCTATTGGCGACCGTGCCACTCTCCTCGCGGGCAGCTTGCGCAAAACGCCAAACCTGGTAAAGACGGAAAGTGCGTTCAGTCACATCATGAAGACGGATTGACTTCTCCTCGCTCTCCAGGAATTGGCCTGCGAAGGCTCTTTGGAAATACTCGGAGTAGAAGCACAACAGCTCTTTGTACATCATCAACGTCTTCTCTTCGTCATCATCCAGGATGATCTCTACTTGTGCTTGGTCCATCGACCTTCACTTCATGTTAGCTGGCTGCTGCATTCCCATTAGAAATCTGGTGTCAAGGGTGCTCACAAAGAGGTTGGCCGCTTTCGCTTTTCGCCTTTCGCCTGCGAGAGGAGCAGAGGCAGTGAAAGCAGCGGCTGCGGCATTCTTTATTGCGCGAATGAAATTCTCCGCACAAGACGTTTCTTCTTTCACACCGACTGCACATGATGGTCACTATATTCGAGGCTGAATTGGGACTATGGGAGCTCTTGCAACGTCTACAAAAATGGAGTTCAAGCAGACTCACGTTGTGACACGTTCACGACGCGTTTCAGGAGCAAGCGAAACCTAACCTCAATCGGACGAGCAAGCTCAAATCCATTCACCAGCACCGCACGTGGGTTTCCTGCAGGAGTTCCATCTCGAACAACCTCTTGGCCTTAAGAGATGTACACATCTTCCTCAAATGCGAAGTTCTTCCAATGGAGCCAATTTTCGCTCGAGAGAAGGCACATGAAGAAGACAAAGAAGCACAGGACTACCTAGGTATATTTGGGAGTATCGTCGAGCTCAGCTCGGCGATCACGTACGCTATGGATGTGAGGAAAGCCATTTGAAGGAAGTTCATGTTCGTCACTCTCCATCCTCCCCTTAATCCACGCACTTCGATGTATCACTAGGCTTAAAGTCATCACCAACGACAAGGAAAATCGTCATGAAGCAATCATACGAAAACCCCGAAACGTACTCGACCTCAGTCTCAACCTCGTCCTCATCAGATCCACTCCTCCCTAACACAAACAGCCATCCTCCTCCCGTCCTTCCCCAAACTCTTCCCAGCAATCGCCTTTCCCAATCCCCTACTATGTCCATCCACATCCCTCCACGTCGCCTTAATCCTCTCTGTAAACACAATCTCACTCTCAATACACGCCTTGAGCAGACCGGCATAAAGGGCGCCGTCTTTGGCTTGTCGGTGCTTGCACTGCTTCATCTCCAATTCGCTGGTGTGATCGTGGAAGTTACACGGGTCCGCGAGCTCTGACTTCGGGTTTGAAGTGGTGGACATATCGGGTATGGAAACAGGGCTCGAGTCGGACTTGTTCGCGCTGTTGGTGCTATTCGTACTATTATTTCTGGTGATGGGTAGCGGTCTCGGTCTCAGAAGCAGCATCCTCGCAACATCGACGAAGAAGTCCTTCGGCAACTCCTCACACACCGCATCATCATGTAACATCCCCGCTCCCCCCTGAAGCACCACTTCTTTCAACACAAACCGAAGCAGTGGACTCTCCGATGGAAGAGAGCGATATACTCGTTCGATATCCTCCTTCTTCCAATGCTGATTTCGCTCTTTTGGGTCGAGATTATGCAACTCGACGATGATCGTCATAACGTCTTGTTCGAGTTGCGGGATATGAAAGTCCGACGCAAAGGCTGCGAGGTCGATGAAGGATGTGTTTGAGAAGAAGGGGTTGGGAGCGGACTTCGCGGTTTGGTTGTTTGTGGTCTGTTGGAAGGGGATGGGGAACGGAGATCCTGGGAGGGTGATTTCGATGTCTGTTTATCATTCAGCTAAATTCAGAATCGAGGGCATGATGGAGGTCGAACTTACTCAAATCCCTAAGCCACGCTGGTGTTGACGAGACATTTGGTGACGTCCGCCCATCATTTCCCCACCCATCCTTCCCCATCCCAACCTCCTCAACCTCCTCAACCTCACTTTCCTTCCACCCAAACACCTCCCTAATCCTCCCTGGCACTTTCTTCATACTCTTCTGCCTCTTCAACCCCTTCCGCTCCCTACCAATCCTCACTCTACTCGCCTGCCCATGCAGCCAGAAATAGAACAACGAGAACGTATTATCGCTGACATCAGGTAAATGCAACTTACTCTTCTCCTTCATTCCGACATCGAAAACAGAGGAGAACTTGCATAGTAGGTCTTTGGCGACCATGTACTTGTTGCCGCTGCGGACGGTGACTTCGATTTGCGGCGCGTAGGATGTGCGGGGGAGTTTGGGCAGGGTGCGAGGTCTTTGAACTGAAGTGACAGCCATGGCTAATGAAGCATCTGGTTGTGAGAGGGGGGATGTTGGTGAAGGGAGTTGTTTATGTAGGGCTGGCAAGTGTGGCGAGGGCACGATATGTCAATCCTGCGATATCTGAATGGGCACCGCGTTCTGTTTCTAACATTTTTCGCTGTTACACGACCTGCTGGAGAGTGAGCAGGTATGGCGACTACTATCATGTGTGCGGGGTAGCTGTGTCGCTGCGAGTAATGTTGGATGTCTCGGTGAGATCAGCCGTTTGCACAAGAAGTCGAGGAAAGGAGTGATTCTAGGCCGTGTATCGATGATGCACTCCACACGTGGCTGCACTGCCAGCTTGGGGATCGAGTGCGCTAGATGTCGTGCTCATAGTCTCCTTGAGATAATTGCTCAAGTCTGTGATGTACGCATCTTGCGTGTGTTTTCCAGTGCAGAAATTCGTCCAAAACCGAACGAACAGCCCCTGTTCGTCGCACAGTCTACCAGCCCTCGATATCGACATGCACAAACATCTTGATTCGAAACCGCGTTGGAGGAGAGAAGCATTCTCTACAAGAGACAAATTGTTTCTTGCACAACCTCTATGACATGAAACACCTACGCCCGACCAGACTACGCGTGCACAAAACACACACCCAAAGTATCATGTGTTGCTACCTTGCTTGTGTACAAAGACTTTCAACTGGCCGACCATCTTATCGTGGATCAAATTAAGCAGTGCTTCTTGAATAAACGTCTCGAGTCTTGATTGCGAGGAGTGGGACACGGATGGTGTTCACTCGTCCTTCGCTGCAGGCTGTCAGCAAGCTATTGTTGGTATGCCGGGCGTTCCGTGGCCAGCTTGACCAGACCGACCATTCGCGACCAGCAAAACAATCCAAAGGGGTCGGTGATAGTGTGCTGCGCGCGTCGTGTTGAAAGAAGTACAGTCACAATGCAAGACAAGAAGATGTGATCGCGTATACGCGTTTGCATTGCCAATATTATACACACGCCACTCGGGACGTTCACACCAGGACATCGTATCCACAGAAAAGGCCATCCGTAGCGACACGCGCACGTGCGGCGACCGGAGACATGCTGTGCGCCCAAAGCGACCCTCGTCCCAACAACTTTTTGCATTGCGAAAAAGCGCTCGACTGGGAATATAGCCATCCCAAAAGAGAGGCGGACGACAACAGCGGTCAAAAAGAGCAGCAACAAAAAGAAATGAAAAACTCAGGTTCGTGGTCATGATGCGGCCCCCGCGGTAGGAATTTACCTCCCCAGGCACTAAGAGGAAGGAAAAGCATGCAATGCAATGCAATGCAATGCAGACATCATAAGTGATGCTGAACAAGAACAGACAACGGTCTAAGGGAATTAAACAGATCGCAAAGAAGGTTGAACAAGAAAGGAAACAAGATGTCGTCGAGATGCTTGCGCCTCCTGCGCCAGATCCTCATTTCATTTTGTGTGACATCGTCAAATTGGTGGTGATGAAGCGGTCAGTGCTCAGTAGTGGCTACCCGCCATGAGCTGCTGGGGTGGCGCCATGGAGGTCATGCCGAGACCAGGTCCTGGAATATCGCCAAGCGAGCCGGCGTGGTGGGATAGAGAGAGGTAATCATTGCCAGATTCGGGAGAATCCTCTTCAAGCGAGTGGAGGTGGTCCTCCTCGCCTTCGAGCTCTTCGTCTTGGTAGTCGCTCAACGGCTCGCCGTCAGGGCGAGGCTCGTGGGTGCGACGATGTCTAAGAAGTCAAGTTAGAACGGGAAATGGTTGGAGGATAATCATTGTAACTTACTGGGCAAGATTGTCCGAGCGTGAGAAAGCTTTGTTGCACAGCGGGCAAACGTATGGTCGTTCTTGTGTGTGCGTGCGCACGTGTCTAAGCGCCCAGTCAGCGTCTACCCGAAACAAAAATAGCACCGCTACCCAACGACTTTGTTGTACAACAACAAAATAGAAATGGGGAAATTGCAAGCGCTTACCTTTTGAGGTGCTCTAATCTTTTGAAGAGTCGGCCGCAAGTAGGGATTGGGCACGAGTGCGACTTTTGCGGGTACGGGCCGATCTCCATCATGGTGGCACTACGGGCGCGTCGGAAGACGGGCGCGGCGCCTGCGGTCCGAGTAATAGCGCTGTGCTGTAGAGGAGTCTCGAAAAGTTCACCGTTGATCATGCTGTTGAGGTCGTCGTTGTGAAGGGTAGCATGCTGTTGCTCAGGGCTCTCCTCCACGGTGTGGAGTGGTGTGCCCTGTCGCGACAAGTTTACGATCGGCTTTGTGTCGGGCATGGATTGAGGATAGCTTGCACCATTGTTGCTATTGGGCGAATTGTGGTTCGATTCATCTCCTTCAGGCACCGGCACGACGGAGCTCGACATTGATCGCCTGAGCTCACTTGGGCGGTGAACTTGGTGGGAGGCGCCTGTGGCGGTTACTGCAGCGCTGATGCCGGCAGAAAGCGAAGAACGTCTTCTCCTTTGCTTATAGGTTGGTGAGCCTTCAATGACTGAGTACACGTTGCCGGGCTGGAAGGGTCTCGAGACACCAGAGTATCCGGGACCCATCAAATTTGATGGAGGAATATTCATCAGAGGATTGAAGTTGTTGGGCACTGGCAGATCAGGAATGGCGCTGTAGAGTCCAGTATCCTCGTTGGCGATATATGCTGGCTCGGTGCCAAGGCTGATCTGGTGCTGAGGCGGGGTCAGGGGCTCAAAGGACATGCCGCGCGTGCTATAGTCCTCGTAGTGAGAAGAGACGAACGAAGGTGCCGGCGAGTACTCCATGTATGCGGGCATGGAGCTGTGCCTTTGGTGCACTTGCGACAAAGGAATGCCATTGCGATCGTACTGCATCTGCACGCTAAACTCCCGCTGCTCCCTACTCTTTGCGATGGTGCCCTGCATGTTCTGAGGCATCGATATTGGTTGGTGGTACTGAGCCATGGGGTCCTCGTGGATAGGCTGCGACATTTGTGGCATAGGCTGCATTTGCTGCATCTGAGGCATGGGCTGGGGTGCCGCTACCATGGTAGGTGGGGGCATCGACCCCTCCATTCCTCGCATATCAGGCGACGTTGTCTGGGAGTACGATTGGACATTGTTGTTGAATGAGGACGAGTTTGTTTGTTGTGCTTTGGTGAGCTGCTCGAAAAGCGACTGTGACGAGTCAAACTCGAAGGACAGCGCGGGCTCGCTCACGGCCATGGTGGTGGCCTCCTGGCCCATCTTCTCGCGCTTGAGGTCGCGCTCCAGCGCATCGAGGAACAACCGGTCATGGGGCACGCTGTACCAGTAGAAGACCTTCTGTTTCTTCTGTGTTCGGATGCAATTGTTCTTGTACAGGAAATCAAGGAATGCGCTCTTGGGCTCCTCGAGCGACGCATCCGTGCCCGACTTCAGGTTGCGCAAATCTGAGAAGATGCCCTCTTCAAACTTCTTGGAGTTCTTGACGGGACGGCCAAATGCCTGGAACCTGAATGACAGGCATCGTACGATGTCTGTGCCGGAGATGTGAAAGAGGTTGTTCCTGCAAGCGCGTCAATGGGCTGCGTCCGAGCTGTACATCGAATGCACTCACCATAATACGCAAGAAACATATTCGCCAGTGGGCAGGAGGAACCTGCGAATGTACTGGTCCGGCTGCCAGTCGACCGGTGCTGAGATGAGGAAGTATTTGACTGCGGCAGCGTCAGTACAGGGCACCACCAGGCAATGCGTCGCTCATGAGCCATGCGCGACTGCACTGGCGACATATATGATGCACATACGGTTGTCGACCTGCTGCAGCGCCACGATGCTGTCCGGCGGCAGGCTTTGCTGTGCGTCCTGGTCTAATAGAAAGGTCTCGGGCGCAACAGAGCGCGCCTGAGGCGGCTGCATCTGAGCATGATGGGCGGATGGATACATGCTGCGCTGCAACACGTTCCTATACAGTGTTTGGGAGTTGGGGACGTCAGACGTAGCAAGCCGGGCGGCGATGGAACACGACGGAAAGGCGCTCAAGAAGGTCCTGCCAGGCTCGAACAATAAAAGGTGAAGCGCAAAGCGAAGGAAAAAGCCAGCGACGGTTACAGATATGGCAAAGGGGATAATAAAACGTATCGAGGGCCTGCCTCGGGGTTGAGCAGTCTCGACGTCAAGAAGACTGGGCGAGGTGAAGGTTAGGGCACTGGGGATACGAAACGCAATTCTGAGGGGGCAGCGGCAGCTTTAGGTGTCGGAGGGCCTCGTGAAACAGGAGCTTAGCGGTTTTAGAATAATCTATTCCTGGCCCGCGCTTTTGCAAGTCAGCGAGCAGGCCAGTGCGGGGCGAGCGGCCAATTGGGCGGCGCACGCTTGTGCAGCGCCAAGTTGCGACCGGGGTGTGGGCGACTCGTGGGACGGCCGTGCAGGCGGACGTGATGGCGCTGAGTGCAGCTGGCTGGGCCGGCGACTGGCTGGCATGTCGCTGGTGGAGAGCAGAGTTGCGGATGGTGGGCAAGGTGCATGCTTGTGGAGTAGGTGGTAGAGAAAGGGTTTATCGACGGCATTATGCGTTGGGCATCTGGGTGCGCAGGCGGACAGCAGGCGCGACTGCCAGCTCGCTGACACAACTGGCAGGACCCTGACAGTACTCAGGACGCCCTTTCCTGCTATCCTGGGTCGTTGCTGCCCTGGGTCGCTCGCTCCTGCCCCGACTTGCCCGCGACCGCGCACAGGACCTGCCTCACGGCGCAGTGCTCGCTTTGGGCTAGCGCAGAATGACCTCGCTTGCAGCTCACCACGAGGTGCCGGCGACACAGACATGCAGTTTGCCCATCGCGGCATCGATCATCGCGGTCCGACGGCCGCTGTTGCTTCAGGACGACGACCCTCTTGCGTCAGTTTAGCTCGAGGCAGGGCGATCCGGACTGGACCGCCTCAACACCATCGTCACGATGCGTGCATCTCCAGGGTGCCCGTCTGTACCTGGAACTCTGTAGACGAGGCGTGCGCGCTCTGCAGTATACAGAATGCAGCAGCGGCATGCCTCATCCGCCGCTGACACCTCCACCCTGCCCCGGAGCATCGAGTCTCAACGGTCCTCTGTCACCTGGCCGGCCATTGACCGCGCCCCGCTGTCATCCCAGACATGCTCGCACTCTTCTGCTCGACCAGCTGCAGACTACAACATGACTACAGCGAACCACGCTTTGAAAATGGCGCTCTGCTTGCCGGCCTCGCCCTAGAGGAGCGCCCCGGATGTGCTCGTTCGACGCATGAAAACCACGCTGCGTAATCGCTGGCACCTGCAGCGCTGAGTGGGCGCATCACGAGGACAGTTCTTTGATCACCGCCATCAGCCTCGAGCCAGCCTCGAAGGTGTTATGGCGGGAATATTAGCCTGGGGAGGTGCGTCGAGATGCAGGAACCGGCAGAAGCAGCACTGGGTCATGGTTTGATCTCCATCCTGAAACACGCGCCTTGCTCAGCCAGTAACGGGAGGAGCGGCCACAGGCACCTTATCGCATCTTCGCTCAGATTCTCTGGCATCCAACCTCTCACCTTCTGGCTGCCACCATCACAATTGTCTTGCGCTGTTGTCCAAACATCAAAAGCAAAATTTCCCGCGGTCAACGGTGGGCTTTCAGTGGGCGTCACGCTGCCGTCGCAAGCCAGTAAGGTGGTGGACGCCGTTTCAGAATTACTTTTGGCTAGCGGTTACCGGCTAGCCGTCTTCATTCATAGTCACGTTGGCGAATCAGAGGCCTCCGGTGAGCCTGCCTCTTCGCGTGCAAGCGCTATGCCCGGTTACGGGGAGGTGGTGTTGTACCGTAGCCTGGCTGTCATGCATCTGGACGTTGAACATCACAGACACCGTCATCTCGCCTGTCCAGGTTCTGCAACTTGCATATTACGTATTGCCGATAACAACGTGTTGAGCTCCATGTTAAAAAAAAATGTGTTGTGTTTGAGAATGCCAATCTCGTTTCACCGCGTTGATCACTCAGGTTTGGAACACCTTCCTTCTAGAGACCGATTGTATAGTCTGTCTGCCCGAGGGTTGAGGCCGTTACTGAGCATTGTGCGCTGTTGTTAGCAATTTAGCAGCAATCATAAAGTTTGCGCGAGCTCTAGTCGATGGCATCTCGAGAGCCGATCTTGCATACACTCTCTGCGAACGCTTGGTGCTATGCCGTAAGACATGTATACCCGTCTCCAGAAACAATGTCCTGCAGCAGTGGACGTTGGTACGCTGGAGAACGTGTGCGGAGCAAACGTCGATATTGGGATGGTGGAGTTCTGTACCTGCATTAGTGGGGACGCACTGGCAGTTCTGAAACTCGTCCTCCTCTGCCTCTTGGCCAAACGTGGATACGAGGCTGCTCGTCTGAGGAAGGAGGGTTTCGCTTGCACCTCGCTCCGCATGGTTTGGAAGATATCTGCAGGTAAAGGAATGGTAGTTCCCGTTTCTGTACTTGTGGATCTAGGAACAAGTTAGGCCAATATTCGATACGCACGGGGCAAGTGACGAGTGACCTTTAGGGGCTTTCACAAGTCATGTTTCGCAGCAGCGCTCAGGGTCTGTAGCTTCAATCAGTAATCATGAACGGTGCTCTGCTCGTCTAGAAGGCCGTGAGTCAAAAATGTATGATTTGGGCGACTTTAGAGAAGCAACCGATTTCCAACGGGTCCAGATACTTACCCACAATGGGCCGTCCCTTCCGAAACTTGCCCACGTCGATTGTGTCTGCCCCTTTGCTTCTCAGAAATGGAAAGACAGAAGTCATGGACAGACGCGATATGCCATTCTTGTCCAGCCTCCGAAAATGCTTCATGCAACAGAGGTAAACTCTCTCTGCCGCATTGCCGCGAAGCTTTTTTCAATAGTCGTCCATCATATCTAACTCTCCTCCCATGCAGCGAAGAGCACGCTGCAAGAGTAACCGACGAGTACCTTGCTTATCCAGTAAAAAAGAGTACGCTGGGCCAGGCAATACTGCAGAGCTTGTTTGAGCTGGACGATCAATTTTCGCTGCATCAGAATCGAGGCCCTGTGAGACTGGCGGGAGTTTCAGATTAATTCGTCAATGCCGAATGGAATCCCTGCGATAGAAGCTGCTGCGTGAGCGTCGCGGGGATCTCATCGAGCCACCGGTAATAGTTATACAAGCAGCTTGAGCTGCATCTGGTGGATGCCGGCAGATCTTCGCGTGAAACGTACTGAGAAGGTGCAGCCTCGCCGAACAAAGCAGTAGCGTCCATCAGTAAGTTCGACTTGTGTAAAGTTCTTCTGGCCTGCATCTAGCACAATGCTATCAAGTTCTACTGCTGTTCAACCGTCCATTGCGCCATCTTTCGGGAACTGTTTGGCGTGTCTGAATAAGGTTCGTTAGCAAGTGCCACGGTCAACCATTGAAGCGAAAGCTACCGGCGCTTTTTTAGTGGCATTCCGATGCACGACACATGACGCGACGACGTCAAGCCGAACTCTATTCGGATTCAGCCAGCGTCGCTCGCTCTTACGTACGCAGCCCGTATCAAAAACTTGTCTACAATTGTTTGCACCTCTTACCAGGGTCCGCTGGCTACATCGCGAGTTGGAGATAGCTTTCCTTGCACAGCGGAGGCGGGCCGGGCGCAACAGCAAGCACATTCCTGCCTCAAAAGCTAAATGTATACCCAGAAGTGAGGTCGCTACCTCGGAGATTCGCAGAGGACTGCATAATCGATAGTTGTATCCTCCATTGCCGAACCGAGATGGTTATTAGTGATGTCTGAGCATCGCCAAATTTACCTAAGAGGTCGATCAGCCGAGCCATCCTAGACGAAGATCAGGGAAGGCGTGAGCATCCTCTAATCGTGGTATTCGTGGGCTCTGTGGCAGAATTGGAAGAAAACGTGACCAATTCTCGTCAGCCATCTGCAGGAATCGAAACTCTAAACTCTCAATGAACTTCTAGACTCCGCCGCATGAATACTGAGAACAGTAACATCCCTCAAAGTGGACTCAGGCATGAGTAGAACGTGCCCGCGGAGTGACACAAACATCTGGGCCGCGCTCATCTTGACTCAAGTGGCGACATGTT
Organism: Setomelanomma holmii; assembly: GCA_010015745.1. Lineage (NCBI taxonomy): Eukaryota > Fungi > Ascomycota > Dothideomycetes > Pleosporales > Phaeosphaeriaceae > Setomelanomma > Setomelanomma holmii. The sequence goes on from ML978280.1 coordinate 70,795, forward strand.
GAACGCCGGAAGCAATAGAGTTGCTGCTAGGAAGAGCATGGCCGTCAGAGTGGGGAAAAGACACGACCAGCGTGGGTAAGAGGGTCATGTATCTCGTTCTCAGTATCAGGCAAATCGAGCTTGTGGCGAGGGACTGAAGCAGACGGTCGGTTTGGACGACCAGCGAAAGAGATGTCACTGGTGGGAAATTTCATCGTCTCAGAGTGCCAGACTCGTCGGTTCGGAGCCTCCAGACCTGCGGTCAGATGTAGAGCGAGGAGAAAATTGAGATAAAAAGTGGACAGGTGAGACCGCTTTCAGAACTCTTGAATTCGCATCTTTGGGACTTGATAGGCGTCAGCTGAGTCCACATGCCATCCTGCTGAAAGGTGAAGTACGCCGTGTTGATCTGTTGTCTCCAAAGAGCAAAACCTGAGCTCGGTACAACGAAGGGCGTGGCGAGTCGCTCGTCCCGTCGCTATGGCTTGCACGTTCTCAATGACGGTATCTGCTTTGATATCTGACATGGCGAACATGGTTTTCTTTTGCGGTGGTGGTGCTCAGACGTCCTTCTTGATACGGTAGCTGCATATGACGTATGAGGCTGATAGCCCCTTTGGGAGGGGCAGCCTATCAATATACGCCTGGAGGTCCAAAGCACCAGTCATTGGCAAAGCGGCGGGATGATGGAAAACTTCTCGAGTGTACATCTTATGAGCACAATGTGACGTTGGGAGCAGAGGCAGCAGCTACGATGTTTGCTAGCGTGGCTTGGCAACGCTCTTACCCGCTTGACAACCTGCGCACTCTCATCACCTGCGATCCATAAGGCCCCATATTGCCGTAGCTTTCATCTATGGCAGGGGCAAGACTACCCTTGAGCACCTTTGCTGTTGCATTGCATCCGTCGATCGAGGTGCGCGTCTTGCCGCGGCTGTCACGGATAGGCCAAATAATCCGGCCTGTTTCCTCACGTGCCTCCTGTTCCTGGGCCCTGAGAGCCCACCACAGGAGGCCATGGATCAGTCCGCAAATCGGTATAGCGAGACATGAACGAATCCCTGGCACATTCAGCACAACCGTGCTACGACACTCGAAATCTGAAGAGACAAAGCCCAATCCGCCAAAGCCATTGAATGTAGGTCCTCCTTCCCACTACCACATTTGTACATTTATTTGGTTACCACGCATCATGTCCTTTCACCGCTATCATCATATGACGTGGCGCTCTTTCAAGCCTTGTCATTGCTAAATGGACAAGATGGGGTTGGTTCCCTGTGCGGAGCGAATTGGCTCTGATCATCATAAACACGAATCTTATGGTGCAACTTCTAGAGACCATACTAACTTCGCTCCAGCATGATCCGTTGCCTACAACCATGCCAAAGTTGGCGACAACGTTGAAGCCCAAACTCAAACTACCCACCGTCAAGCATGAAAATATCTACAACTTTCCGAATTTTCTGACTCTTACTCGCCTAATAGCAACACCCGTTGTTGGCTACTTAATTATTCACAATCACCATCTGTATGCATTCACGCTATTCACCTATGCAGCCGTTTCCGACCTACTCGACGGCTGGATAGCGAGGAAATGGAAGCTTCAGACGGTTGTCGGCAGCGTTGTCGACCCAATGGCAGACAAGTTATTGATGACTACGTTAATCACATGTCTGGCCGTCAACGGCAGTTTGCCCATGCCACTATTCGCTCTGATTCTCGGACGCGATGCCAGCTTAGCTGTATCCGCATTATACTACCGCTACGCCTCATTACCCGCTCCGAAGACCATGGCACGCTATTGGGACTTCAGCCTCCCGAGCGCAGAGGTCCATCCGACAAACATCTCCAAATTCAATACCTTTTTGCAGCTCAGTCTGCTTGGGACGCTGCTCTGCACAAATCTGCTGCATGATCCGTCAGCTACAACATCTGCAGCTGGTGGCCTCCTCATGTCTATACAAGACGCGCTAGGTGGCGAGACAGGGGTCAAGACCTTGATCCAAGGCATGTCGGCAGTGGTCGCAACAACTACGATTTACAGTGGATTGGAGTACACTTGGTCAAAGAAAGCCGTTGTTATCTTGGGTGGCGACGAGGCGCTGAAGAGGAAGCAGGGGTTTCGAGGACGCATGATTATGGCCAGCGGATTTGGATCTTTCATTGCGCTGGCAGCTTGGCTGTGGTACAACGATACAGCGAAAGAAGAGGTCGGCAAGGTCATAGAAAGCAAGAAATAAGTGTATCTCAAGGCGGACCAGTCACTCTAAGCATTATCTCTGTTAAATATTGCAAACAAAATACAAGCATCGACATTCCCGGTCATCAAGTACCTCTGTCAATTGGTCGCAATCCGCAGCGAATGGATAGAATGTATCACCACGTGCCGAATCCACCTTTCCGCTATCCCACAAACACCTTTGTTCGCAACCATCATATGCCCGCCACAAAGCCACATCCGCAAACCACCTCTTTGTTCCTCCGCTGGGACTACACCCTCGCAGCAGCACTATCATATCTTCAACAAAGATTTCCCCCGTAATCTCGAACCACTCTGCCCCTTGTAAGTTACGTGGAGAAGCATCTTGTTCCTCCACACATCACAACCTTGAACAATTTTTACTTTGAGATTATCAACTTACGCCAAACTGTAGACTGGTATGGCGCCTACTACGAGACGACAAACCCGCCGTTCCAGCAGCGTAGACGATATATCGTCACTGCACACTGAACTGCCCACGCCGCAGCGAAGTCGAAACAGCAGCAGGAAAGGCAGCGTGGTAGACCCGGAGAACACAACGAGCGAGGAAGGGTTGCAAAAGAGACAAAGCACCATGACGTTCATTGCGCGAACCACAAAAGATGCTGGACTTGGGACGAAGAACGAATTGGACGACATGAATATCTCAGGAAGCAAAGAACCAGATTCAGCGCATAGTCTCAAGTCCCGCACGTTCTCCATGGAAATGCACGATGCGATCAACGCGCTGCATCGCAAGACAGAAGAAGAGCACGACACGCACACGGAAAGTCAAGTCCATGACGGGACTGAAGATGAAGACAAGGACGCCAGACATGATGGCCGTTCTGATACCGAGTCTGACTCGGGCTCTCACTCTGCATCTGAAGCCTCACACCCTTCATCCGCACCACAAACTCCGGAACACATTGCTTTCACCACATCGCCGATACGCGTAATCTCAAACTATATCTCCAATAGCCCTACTCGCTCAGTGCCTGCGGCGCCCCCAGCACCTCAACGCCCAGTCCCATCCGCCGACCCGTGGGCCATGTGGTACGACTGCGCAGACGGATGTCCCCGAGCCGATCAAGATCCGTCAGGTTGAGCCATTGAAGTGTCGGAACTGCGGGTATAGAATCTTATACAAGCGGCGGACCCAGAGGATGTGTGTGTTTGAAGCACGTTGAAGAAAACATAAAGCAGTCTTTGATGCTTGCTGTAATACAAGTCGAAGATCTAATCATACATTTGAAGAAGTAAGAAGAGTTTTAGACCATTTTCGCCTTGCCTTCCCACGTCTCAATCGCCTTTCTAAACAGCTCACGACACGGCACTCTCGATCCCAATCTCGCACACAGCAAGAATGCACCAGATAGCTTGCGATGTAGCGAGTACGTCTCCTCCGGCGGCGGAGCAAGTCGTTCCTTGACCATGACAGGGATCAAACTACGCACGCGATCCGTAATCGTTTGGTCTCTGAAATCGTAAATCTCAGGTCCATCGGCTTTGAAAGGCTCGGCGAGCGTCAGGACGGATTGAATGTGTGCTTCGAGCATGGTCGCTGACTCGTTGCCTGTCAAGTAGCCGAGCTCAATGGAGCGGTCGCGGATGGTCGTGTGATTGCCCTTCGAGGCGCCAATCAGGATGTTGATGTATGGTTCAACGAATTCGTCAGGGTAGTCGCGGGAGGCGCCGAAGTCGAGGAGCTCGATTTTGTTGGCTTTGGCGTTGTAAAGGAAGTTGGTCCAGTTGGGGTCTGTTTGCATGAACTTGAATTCGACGATTTCACGGAGACATAGGCGCAGGATTTGTGTTCCGATCCAGTCTCTTTGCTCTTGACTAAGATTTTTAGGCTTGGTTACTCCGACGCCGTTCATGAGCTCTGCGGTCAGAACTGTGGGACCGCTGGCCTCGGTGAACACCTTGGGGACAGTGAAGGCTTCTTTGTCGTCGGCGAGAAAGTCCCGGAAGCGCATCTGGCATTCTGCTTCCCGAGTGTAGTCGCACTCCCAAGCGAGCTCCACGCGAGCGTTGGCGATAGTCTTGTCGAGGAACAGCCCTCGTGGAAGTAGGCGAGATGCGTTGAGCAGTACTGAAAGGTTGTTCAGGTCGGAGTCGATAGAGCTTGCCACACCTGGGTACTGTACTTTGACAGCCACCGCTTCACCCGTCGACTTGAGGACTGCCTTGTGCACCTGGCCGATTGAGGCTGCTGCGATGGGCACGTCCTTAAATGATTCGAAGAGGTCGCGCCAATTCTCGCCCAGATTCTGAGCGAGCACTTTATTGCGCTGCCACGCGGGCATGTAGTCCGCACTATCTTGCACGCGTTGCAGAACATCGTGGATCTGAAGTGGAAGCATCTTCATATCTTGAATGCTGATCATCTGTCCAAGCTTGAGCGCAGCGCCTCTCATCTTCGACAGCTTTGCTACAAGAATCTCGATGTTCCCTGGGCTTAGCATGAGAGACCCGGTTGTTGATGCATCACTTCCTATCACCCGTCGCAGGCTCTCGCCAACAGCACCAAGTGCCATGCTTGTTCCGAGACCGGCATACTGCCACATTCGTCCGAATCGTGATGATGGAACTCTCGACTCTCGTAGTGCGTAGGGTGCCTTTTCTGGCTCGGGAGCAGCTTCACTACTTATCTGAGGCGTGACTGTTAGCAAATCAGCATGCATCGCGTATGTCATGTTGCAGAACGTACCTCAGGTACTGCAGCCTGATTGCTTTGCGCATCTTGGGCCAATTGTGAGGCCAGGTCTTGCATCTCCTTTTCATTTGTCTGGGATTGGGTCGACTTGACTGACTGTTCCTTCGCCACTGTCTTGTCTCCCTTGCTAGTTCGAGCATCATGGCCATGTCCCGCCTGATATTGTGGCGGAATGAATGGATTCTTCGTTGGTGCCCTATTCCGCGAGTGTTCCATCTGTGAGTTCGGAACACCCCCGAGCATCTTCGCTACGCGCGGGGAGTGGAACAAGTCCTTACTGATCGCTTCGGGTATGTTTTCGTCCCCTGAAGCCAACTTCTGCGCTTGCAGCTTATTATACTCTGACTGAGAATAAAACACGTCTTGGTTCAATTGCTTGTCGTCGACATGCTCATCACTTGCTTGTTCTGTCTCGGTGCGGCTCGGTATCTGCGCGCGTGGTTGTGAGGGTGGGCCTGGTTGCGACTCGACGGATCTCGAATAGAAGACATCTCGATCGTGACCAGCTTGGAGCTCCTCTATCCGAGCTGACTTCGGCGGTTGCTGCAGATCGTTCGCGTGCGAGGGTATGGATTCGGCGGCTGCGGAGGAGTCTCCTCTGGGCTTTCCCGGGAGAGGTATGGTGGACTCGTCTGACTCGATTGGCCTGATGCCCTCGTCGTCCTGCCGTATCTGTTCGCTCTCTTCGACCAGGGGTTCTTTCGGTGGCTCTGAGACTGACGGCTCTGAGAAGGTGTCATTTCCTTGCTCCTCCTGCTCCAAAGTCACGCCAGATGTTGGTATAGTTCCATCCGGCAGAGGCCGCCGTTGAGCCTCTTCCTGTTCGACCTCCAACTCTGCCTCTGGTGGTGGCCGAATCGTAGTGTTCTCCTCCGACCGGTCATAATGATGATCTTGTTCGAGACCCTCTTTCACTCCCCCCGCAGGTGCATTTCGTTTGATTGTGTCCTTTCTCGGTATGCCCTCATGTTGCGTCCTTGTCGCTTGTTGTGCGGCAGCTTTTGCGTACGATGGAGCTTCTTCGCTGAACCGTTTCGACAGGGCGATGGCAGCGGCTGCTGTCAGAGTGACGCGATCAGTCTGGTTCTTGACAGCCTTGGCTAGCGATGAGGTTTTGTTGAAGGCATCGAGCTGATTCGAGCGCAGCGCGACGTGCTTTTGCGCTATCGATTTGGAGGCATTGAAGAGTCTTGCAGCGTCCACGAGCCGTCTGCCTGCCATTTGAATTGTTGTAGCGGCTACCGTGATAGAAGGATCATGACGCAGCTTGGTGTGGTAGTTGCACGCGATGCTCAAGTTCTAGGTAAGACGATCGAATTGCATCCGTCATCGCGTCATAGCTCGCTACAGCTAAGCTTCGTGGCCCTGTTCGCGCCAGCCAATCAGACATCAGACCATTTGAACCACTGCAGGTACATTTCCACCACAGCGCTGTTTGAAAACAATGAAACAACTATATCTCCGTGTTTTTCAAGCAGTAAGAGCGAGGCGACTACTGCGGAACACTACCGCAAACACACCAAGAAATCACCACTATCGGCGCTTGCCATTCTCAACATAAATGCCCCGCATTTCCCCACCACGACATTCGAGAACAATGAATGTACCTCTGAGCAAAGTCAATTATATCAAATCTACGTGAACAATCACCCTGTCACGTCTGGAGCGTGCTCGAACGCCATTCATAAGTCCGCAAAATCCCACAGCCCTGGTGGCTCAATTCTACATATTCCACCTCAACAGCCATGGCAGTGGACGGAGAGGAACGTAAGATGAAGATCGCGTGTCTTCAATTCGCCCCAGAAGTAGGTAAAGTCCAAGAAAACATACAAAGAGCCGACACCATACTCCGAAACACACGAATACCAGCAGACCTCGACTGGCTCGTGCTCCCCGAACTCGCCTTCTCAGGCTACAACTTCCACTCCCTCGAGGAAATCAAACCATACCTCGAGCCCACCACCGCCGGCATAAGTACCCAATGGGCCATCCAAGCCGCCCAACACTACACGTGCCACGTGACAATCGGGTACCCCGAAATCACCCCCTCAACACCAACACGTCCAACCACACAATACAACTCCACCGTCACCGTCTCTCCCACGGGCCAGATCTTACATAACTACCGCAAATCCTTCCTCTACTACACCGACGAAACATGGGCGTCCGAAGGCCCGGGCGACAACGCACACATCCTCGCCAACGCATCCTCACCCGACCAGCCGTTTCACTCAGGTACTCTAGGTGCCCTGGGCGACGTCACGCTGGGGATATGCATGGACATCAATCCCTACCGCTTCACCGCGCCCTGGGAATCGTACGAATTCGCTCGCACGGCACTTACACACGCCTCCCCAATCCTGTGTATAAGCATGGCATGGCTGTGCCACTTGACGCCCGAGGAACTCATGCGGGAGCCGACGCAGCCCGACATCGCGACGGTGGCGTACTGGGTGGAACGGTTCCAGCCGATTGTGGATGCGAAGAGTGAGAGGCCGGTGTATGTGGTGTTGGCGAATCGGTGTGGGATGGAGAAGGGCGTGTGTTATGCGGGGAGTAGTACGGTGATTAAGATTCAGGCGGGGGTGGTGAGTTTGTTTGGGACGTGTGGGAAGAGCGAGGAGAAGTGTTTGGTGATGGATTTGGCGGAGAGGCCGAAGTTTCAGGTCAGGAGTGGGAGGTGAGAGGGCGTAAAGAGTTGCGTTTATGGGTCACATTCTGGGGTCGCAGTGCAAGCGTGGAGATATGGTACGTCTATCTTCATAAGAGTGTAGAAGATCTGAGCGTTATAGAAAGCAGAAGAGAGTAGTGCGTCAAGGGTAGAGGATGAGAAGGGTATTGCCGCTGAGTGCGGATGGAAGGGCAAGGCTTTTTCGTCGTCATCTCGGATCGTTCATGAATCGCGGGCCCTGGGTGTAGGACTGCTGTCACGGCGACGCTTTGCTTGTGAACGTCCCTCGCTCCGTCATCGCTGGAGAACCGTCGGAACGCTGTGCTGCAACGTCGCATACCCTGCAGCACTTGCAGTACGCACCAGAATTCACATCACGATGCCCATGATCATTTGATGCTTGTGTGACTCAGCAAGTGCATTCGTTATGACTGCCTAGTCTATTCCTTCATGACTTGATTCCCGAAATCATTTTCAGACCCAATGCGCCAGAGTGGGAGTGTCCGGTGAAGTAACATGCCCACCATTCCACTCCATGCATACCTCATCTGTGGGTAAAGCTCGCTCCAGTGCCTGCCACCATATCGCACATGATTCCTGTCGTTGCTCGTTCGTTGGTATTTGCCGTGAAGAAGGGTGTAATGAAAGCGGGAATCGAGAGAGGATGCGGAGGCGAGTCGTCTAGATACCGAGACGGGTCTTGCGCCAATGTCGTCGCTTGGCGTTGTACCTGATGCTGTCAGCTCTTGTCCTTGTCATGCGTTCCTGCTATGGATTCAAGTGAAGCGATTGATATAGACTACGCGGGACTCGACGATGGTGCGTCGTACCTGATGGTGTTGCCGGTCCTCAGGCGGATCCACTGAGGGATGGGGCGGTTCTGCTTCTGCGCACGCGCAAGCTTCTGCTTGGTGCGGAATGACTTATGGGACTGCAAAAATGTCAGATCGGATCCTGAATAGAGTCGCAATTGTCACAGGGCTAGTGCATACCGGCATCGTGACTGCTTGACGGCGGTGTCGGATGTCGAAGGTGTTGTCGTTGAAGTTCGAGAGTTTTCGCATCGCTTAGGAACGATCGTGCGTGGTGGTGGCCCGAGCGTCGGCACCTTCCCTGTTCTGGACGCTGACATGGACGGCAGCTCTTTCCCATCTTCATCCGAGACAGGCAGACATCAGAGGAGTCAGATAACCATCGATAAACACCCATGCAGCCAAAGAAACATCAGAGGAGCGGTATGTGGAACGATGTTACCCGTCGCTCGCGTACATCGCTCTAGCACCAGTTTGTCGCTCATCCGCTATCCGATTAGTACACAGCTGAGCTCGCCACTGCCATCTCCACGACGAATACATGTCCATGCACGAGAAGATGCTCCAGCCACGGCAACCGTCTCTGGAAGGCCGAGATCATTCACTGTGCCTGACTTCTCGTGAGTTATGTTCTGCAACTGATGGAGTGCACAGAACCGCTGATGACTAAAGAACGATGAACTTCGACATTGTCACTGTCCGTGTCGGTGAGAACTCAATTGACTTTGCAGTGCACAAAGACATTCTCTTCTCCGTCTCTCGTTATTTTCGGAGATCTTGGGATCGTTCCTTTCTTGGCCTTAGAGAGCGCATCATCACGCTACGTGATGTCAATGAGGACACTTTTCGAACTTTCCTTGCGTGGTGCTACGCGCAGAGCCTGCCCGGTACGAGTCACACCGATGTTTTGGTCCCTTCAGACCGCGGTCGACTAGGTGTTCCATCGCACACTCAGGTCATGAACAAGCGCCCGACGAAACGTATCTTCGATGAGTACGTTTCCAGTCGGTCAACCTACCTGCGAAAGATGTCAGCCGACGAAGTCGACAAACGGTTTGACAACAACCCCTCTTGGCATGCCACATATCAAGAAGTCGTGAAGTCTCTGGTTCGATTGTACCTGTTCGCCAACAAATATTCTATCGATCAGCTGCGAGATGACGTGATGTCCACCTACATGGGATACTGCATCACGTATGGACTATATCCTGACCCAGACGATATGGATGTCATCAACCTCGCCTATTTGAATCTTCCAGAAAGTGCCACACTCTCACGCTATTTCGTCACATCCACCATCTACTTTTGGTCCCCTACCAAACAGACTTTGGAGTCGCGCAAGCTCGAAGGCTTACACAAAAAGTTCATACTCGATGTCATGGTCGCACAGGCTCAGCGGAGCCAGCCTCCAAACAAGAGCGAGACGAAAGCAAGCAAGCTTGTGCCGCAGCTGGCCAGGCATGGTCTCAAGAATTCTTGCGTGTTCCATGAACATCTGCTTACTACCGAAGAAGACTGTCGTTGTCGTCTGGCCAATTCGAAGTTCATCTTTGAGGCCATACTAGACGGCTGCGCTAAGGACGCCGAGGGAAATCTGTCGAGAGCGTCCAGAAGCCGCTTCGGCCATAGGTGATATGCTGTTGGTCTCGCGAATCCTCGGTGCGAAAGATCAGTAACTGGCCCATGGTATGCATGAACGTCTATTGCTTGCTATCATGAGAGGAGCTTCGCGGCGACTTTCGACGGTATCTGTCATCGACTTTCCGATTAGCATTCCCTTCGCTGCAAGCAGATCTTTCGCCAGCCTCAATATTGGCATTCACCCTAGGTTCGCCGCTTCCTGCTCGGGCAAACGCTCCACCCGACCCACGGCATAATTTGTTGCTCCCCACTCAACTCTTGTATCCCGATCACCACGATCGTAAATTCTCCACTCAAACCTTAACTGCGAAATCACATCCGAAAATGACTGTCGCAAAGCGGACTGCTACTCTAATCTTTCTGTAAGTTGTTTCCAAACAGTGTTGTACACAATAATGACATAGCTCAAGAAGCATGAGCCGCGACCTCGTTACGGTGCGAGTCGGAGCACTGGAAGACTTGGTAGACTTTCAAGTTTACCGTGAACTGCTTTGCTCTGTGTCACCCTACTTTCGGAGCGTTTTTGAGGGTGGCTTCAAGGAGGCTACCGATGGTGTGGTCCCATTAACAGACGTTACCGAACAGACTTTCAGAGTCTTCCTGTAATGGGCGCACGCGTAGATGCTCACTTCTAGATCCGGCGTACTCGTCCCTAACCTATCCATCTTTTCACCAGCTACAAAAGGTAAGAGCTATTCCGATATACACCGAGGCACAGGACTTGTCACTAATCGGCCATTTTGCACATCCTGCTAACTCAAGTAGCAGTCCTCGTCCCAGCAAATTCTCTGAAGGCCAAACGTTATCTCCTGCAAAAGGCTTTCGACGAGAATGATTATCAGACTCGGCCGCTGAGCGAAGTCCAGCGAGCCGAGTTGTACTTCAAGAACGAGAAATGGACCAACAATTGGCGCATGGGTCCGAGATCGTATCTTAAACTCTACATCTTCGCTGACAAGTAATCTGTCCATCAGCTTCGCGACGACATCCTCACGGCGATGTTAGGTCAGGCGCACACCTGGGAGTGGTATCCTGACGCAAACAAGGAACTGCTTTCCTTGGCCTACGACAATCTGCCCGAGTCATCGAAGTTTCTGCGTCTCATGGTCATGACTTCTGCTCATTGTTGGGCTACGGAAGACGAAGGAAACTGCAGATTGATACTTCAGACGCTTCGAGACTGGAACCAAGATTTTACCTTCGAGGTCACAGTCGCACTGGCTGAGTTACTCCAGCAGTATCGAAAGCAGGGCCAGGCTTACTCCACCCAATACCCTGGGGTTCACACATACAACTCGTGTGTCTTCCATGACCATCTAGAGCTTGATGAGGCTTCATGTCGCGAGCGCATCAACAACAAGGCACACGTCTTCGACGAACTCATAGAAGCACGTGCAAAGGACGCAAAGTCTATTGTATCGAAAGAACAGGATACTTCCTCTGGTCCTAGTGGTACGAGCGCAATGATTCAGGACGGCTCTCTCACTCCGACATGCGCGCCAGGTACTACACCCGAGACGCATGTAACGGGGCTTACTTACGCTCCGCGGGTGGACTCTCGCTCGAAAAAATATACCCAGGATGCGCATCTGGATCTACCGACCAGGCGCTTTCTGGACTCTTCAATATTTGGGCTGAGCCTCGCCTTTGGCGAACAGACGAGATCTCTCAACGTACTCTAGCACTGTCCCGTTGTGGACGAGCTTATGGGCTTGCTTCTTGCCCTATGAACGTGCGACTTTCGACTTCTTCTCCTTCCCCATCATCTGCGGCGGTTTCGCGTGCAGAAGACATCTTGGTAGCAATAAATCTCCTGGTTGTGCTCTCGCGAGCCCTGGCCCCTGAACGTGGCGTTCGAATTACTACAATGGAATCTCTACTCCGTTCAAATTTTGCGGATTATTCCATATAGTGTCACTCGCCTTCGTTGTTTCCACAATTACTTCATTCTTGTCTAGTCGTCATTGCTTCCTACCCGTTGTCTTCCCAGTCTATCAGACATGCGATTGTGACAGTGGCTGACCGTGTGTCTGATCGCCCTGACATGTACCCGGCGTACCAGCACATCTTCACGATGCGGTCCTGATTTTAGACTCGTGTGTAAAGGGGCGCATTTGAAGACTGCTGCAGGTATGTAATCTAGTGATCCAGAAGGCGAAGTCATTTCAATTTTGGTCGTTCTATAGTCAGCATTTATACTACGGCAGCACCGATGCTGATTGCGGGATAGGCTGCTAATCAAATTATAGAACGTGTAATCACCATCTCATACGTGTCTCCGACAGAGGTGGAAGTTGTTGGTCCGTATTCAGGAACGGGCGACGTCTAGTCATTCACTATCGCTGATATCGTTGTAATGCCAGTGTGCAGAATGCTGCTACACCACCGGTTGTGACGGAAATAATCATCGCGGACATCTTGTCCTGAGGCTAGAGTGTAGATGTACCATCCTTCTTGGCTACATTTGAAGGTGCCTACGCAACTATGCGGTCTGAACAACATTCTTCATTATCCTCACTACACGAACACCCCAAAATTCGACTACCCTCCTCTCGCGGGGCTTGGAAAGTCGGAGTCAAGAATGTGGTGGGTAGCGCAACATCAGCACAGCAATGTCTGCGCAGAACGCCAGATGGAACAATCGAACCTTCAGTGTTGTGAAGGTATCCAGCCCTCACAACCAGCAGCTTCAAGGCGTTGTTGACTCGTAGGGTTACAACACTCAGGCCTATCTCCGGCTTTCCTTGCCACAGGAGAGCCCTCCCCAACCTAGTCGTGCTACTGAATGAAAAGCTTCATAGCAAGGTTCATGAGCTGCACGAACGGACACTACTGCAGCAAGTGATGCAACAATAGCACGTACCATGGAAACTGCCGCTTTTTGAGATGCCACATCCTGGTGTTTCACGACTGTCAAAGGCAGCAATTGATCAATTCGGGAACATCCGAGGGATGAGCTGATTTGTGCAGCCTCATGACTTGCCTCGCATGTGTTCAAACACATGAGACGAACGTGCGCCCAACGATTGTTTCGAGCATGACGATCCTTCGAGTCTTTGCCCCACATGCTGGCGGGCCGCACTGACCACCGCTTAATTCACCAGCGGCCAAGCGTGCCAGGGTTCAATGGCGACGATGACCACCGAGAAGAAGTCAATCCCTGTCTTGGCGAAGTTCAAATCAACTTTTCTTCCGCTGGCACCTCTTCTGCGACCTTGATCATGCAGAAAGTACTCGCACGATAGCATCCTCTTCCTCCACCGCGCTTCCATCCCAAGTGCGTCGAGATTGCAAGGCTATACGTCAGCGGCCCGTATGTATTAGCGTGCTGGAGCTTAGCTGCAAAAGCAATGCAAGGTCACATAGCTTTCCGACACCTATCAAGACGCGTAAGGCTATCGTGAACACCGTCTCGCAGCCATGACGGAGCATTCGTCCACCCCTCCGACTAAGTCGGCCCCGCCTGTGTCGCGCTCTGCCAGCCTCCCACGCCTCGCGAGCTCGAAGCTCATCCTTCCTCTGAGCGACGCTACTGCCGCACTTTCGACCCGGGGATCGCACCTGCCTTCGCTATTCGCGCGCCGTCCTTCTACGATTCGCAGCAATGAGCGCCGCGGAAGCTTGACGGATGAGGAGGAGGATCTTGATAGCTTCAGAGGAGGACTTATAATGCCGTACGATAGGGATACGGAGCGGAGGAGCAGTAACGCAGTTTCTATCTTGAACACGCCGCAAATGCGCAGTCAGCGCCTGATTGGCAATTCGAATCCTCGGTACAAGTGGGAGAGATACTACAAGAGCGACGAGGAGCTGAAAAACATGAAGAAGCCAATGTGAGCAAGACCACCGAGAAAAAAGGAGCAGCAGCTGACATCACATAAGACGAGAGTATTACGAGCGCAACAACCAGCTTATCCAGCACTACATGTACATCGATCGTCTCCTCGATTCCTCCCTGCCACACAACCTGATCCAAGAGTACACGAACCAAAACCTCGAATCCGGTGCGATTAAGATCCCATCCACGATCACCGAGGAGTCATCTGCAACTAGCACACCTCTTCCTACATCTGGCAACCACACACCCGCCAATGCCAGCGAAAATGGGAGCGCGCCTCTCTCTCGTCGCTCGTCAGGCACATATGGTACGAATGGATCTGCTGGAGGTCTCCAAGCGAAGGTCAAGCGGACGCCGAAGAACCTGTACAAGGTCCCGGAAAACGATGAGAACACGCCATTGCTCGCAAATGATGACGCCTTGGACGACGACGAAGAGGAAGAGGTAGTGTCGAACCCCAAGTTGAAGGAGTGGGTACCTGAGGAGGACGAGGACACGGAGAGCCCCATTGTGAAGCTTGCACTCTACGTCAATCTCGCTGCCAACACGGCGCTACTGATCATGAAGGTCATCGTAGCTGTCATGACGTCTTCGCTATCTGTCGTCGCGAGTTTGGTCGATGCAGTATTGGACTTCGTCAGCACGGCTATTATCTGGGTCACATCGTGGATGATCTCACGGCAAGATCGTTACGCATATCCTGTTGGCCGTCGACGACTTGAGCCTATCGGTGTGCTGGTCTTCTCCGTTATCATGATTACCTCCTTTGCTCAGGTCGGTATCGAGGGTATCTCACGGCTCTCAGGAACGGACCATTCCATAGTGCAGCTCACCATACCTGCCGTTGCCATCATGGCTTCCACGGTCGTCATCAAGGGCCTCTGCTGGCTCTGGTGTCGTTTGATCCGCAACTCCTCTGTCCAAGCGCTTGCACAAGATGCCATGACCGACGTCGTCTTCAACACCTTCTCCATCCTTTTCCCTCTGATTGGCTACTTTGCCAAGGTCTGGTGGCTCGATGCGCTCGGTGGTATCCTGCTATCGACATACGTTATATTCAACTGGAGTCGCACGTCGGCGGAGCATATCCGCAATCTGACAGGCGCAAGCGCAACGGCTGACGAGCGCAATATCCTGCTCTACATGACAATGCGGTTTGCGAAAAGTATAAAGAGGATCCAAGGACTGCAAGCGTATCATGCGGGCGATAAGCTGAATGTTGAGGTCGACATTGTAGTGGATGAGAATCTCGCGCTGAGGGACAGTCACGACTTGGGAGAGAGCTTGCAGTATGTTCTTGGTAAGTCAATTTGGTGATCGATGATGTTCGATGCGGATCTTAAAGCTGACACGAATGCAGAGAGCGTACCGTATGTCGATCGTGCTTTTGTACATATTGATTACACGGATTACAATCTCCCAACACATATGTCGCAGCAGGAGTAGAAAGCATCAGTGTTGGACACGCTTGTCGAGCTTCGCACTCGCAGGTTTCAGACTCTATGTCTCCAAGCAATATACTATTCCAATCAAACATGTACGGGCTGATGTGTGAAAGAGGCAGACTTCCACAAATCGCGAGGTCACTTACCCTAGCATCAGTAAGTGCTCAAGCATGTGCTTCCCCATGGCACTTGCTTGGCACACGAAAGGCGACGCTGCTACAAGCTTGCGTGGGTTTGCCTCAGATACTCTGAGTGGTCTGGAAATCGTCCCACGCTGAATGCTTGCTCATCGCAGTGTCTGCATGTCCTCAGTACGTGCAGCGATTGAAGGTGACTGAATCCGATTGTGCATCGCGGAGTCTGCATAAAGCAGGTACCTCGACGAGTCAAATCGCGTATCTAAATGTCGGGATCCCGACAGGCGCCAACATCCCGAACAAGGTTGAGGCTGCAATTGGGCCTCCTCAATGGCTCTTCTGAGGAGCAAGGAATCTTGGAGAAACTCGCGGAAGGGTTGGACTATCTTATGAGACTTAGAGCTTCCCAACGCCGGGGCCTATCCCCTTTTAAGTCTACGTCCTCGCGACTTTCAGTCTACACACCGTATTTTACCAAAACTTAATGTTCCTGCAACCTATGCAATCTGTGTTCGATGCACCACGTCGGCGTCCGGGTCCCGGGACCGGTATGATACCACAGGCCCCTCGTGCGATGGCGCAAAAACCCTTTCCAACCTTAGAGACGCTGCAGGGAAGAATTCAGGAACAGGAGGTGATGAAACTGTATCCTCGACTTGTGCTTCTTGCAGCTCTGGCCGGCTTCAAAGACGAACGAAGGAGGCGAGAATGATCAAATGACACGATCTGTGACACGTGACGGGACTTTTTGGATTCGTTTGCATACCTGTGCGACTTGGGAAAGGGCGGTAAAACGGTAACGGCTACTGCATTACAGTCGCTGGCTGAGAACAACTTGCTTTGGCTGGCAGCAAACGAAGGAGTCGTGAGGATGTCCTGGTTTACGCTAAGGAACTGTTCTGATAAAGCTCAGTATATGATAGTCGGAAAACGATATATAGGTGCATCTGTAACGTAAAAGAAGCTTGTCACAACGGGAATCTGATGCTAGAATGACGTATCGACTTCTAACTAGAATCCAATGATCAGGCTAAGTTCAAATTCACACTATCAGAACGCTCACCTAGCAGTAAGTCCTCCGGATTCTATAGGGTTGGAGCTAAGAGCGCAGCCGCGCATGCGGCCTGACAAGTTCCAAAGGCAGCATTGCATGCGAGGATTGTCGCGGGTGCAGAAGCACCCATGGTAGCTCCCCAAGTGAAACCTGCAGCGGAATAACAGGCCATGACAATTGCTGAGCAGCCTGCCTGACATATCCCGTATGCGGCTGGCCCTGCTGTTCCTGAGTCGGCCAGCGCCAGGACACTAAAGACTGTGATTGCGAAACGATTCATATCAGAGTGAGGCGATCTGGTGAGATTAGTATGAACAGTGACCAGCGCACAGTAGACTTGCCGTGAAGCGTTTGCTCGTCGTCGTAAGATCGTTGGAAAGTTGGGAAGGGCAAGAAAGAGGGCCGATGCGGGCTTTTAGTGGCCACTTCTTTGTGTCACTCAGACCTGGTTTCGAAAACGTCATAACACATTTTAACTGGGTTCTTGATCTGGTCGATTGGGTGACATATGCTGGGGAGCGCGGCTAGCGTCAAGCCTCCCATATAGTTGTGTAACATCGCCAGTCTGTCCAGGCGTCTGGAATGTGGGAAAGATGAGATCAAGCTGATCGATTGCACGCAAGACCGCTCCCATATCTTGAGCTATAAGCCGGGCTGGCGCGGTGGCAGTTTCGAGGGTGTTTCGGTTTTGGCTGGGTATTGAGCTGATAATTTTGTAAAAGAGCTACCGCAGCTGGCATTTTATTTGCTAACGAGGATGGACGCGTGATGCACGGGGGCGCGTGATGCACGGGGAACACCAAAACAACACCACCAAAGATGAGGCTATTGAGCCACCAACAATAGCTATTATCTCAAGATTTCATGGTGGAGTAGTAAACAAAGCCATGCAATTAATTTGTACTACTAAACTTTGTTGGAAGCTTAATGGGGCGGCCTCTGCTGTTGGTTTTGGGTGGTGGTGGTGGTGCAGCCTCAGCAACAGCCTCACCACTTGCAGCACCACCACCACTCTTTACACGCTTTGATTTTGGTGCAAGCTGCCTT
>ML978281.1:0-87190 GCA_010015745.1 Setomelanomma holmii
AATGAGATTGAAGATGCGCAACATAAGTTAGTAGTGCTAAGCTTTTCTAACTTACGCGATGAGTTAACCTACGCGATAGTAGAACACGTTATACGCTTTCACTTACGTGCTTTACAGCGCGAGGCAGCCTCGTTAGCTACTTAAAGCTTCTTAACTTAGTTGCGCATTAACACCAAGAAATGCGCTAACGTGTTCTACTACTATTCTGTTAACACTACTATCCCGTTAGCTCTACTAAAAGGCGTGCAGCTCAGCGTATGATTACCAACAACTACATAATTGAATCGTGTAAAACTTTAACAGAGAATAGACTAGATCTGTCTACATTAAGTTCTGTTATAACCTTGTACATAGCATTTGCTGCACGTTAGTAGTGCTCGTGTTCGTGCTTATAGAGTCTGAGTTTAGTTACTCTCTTAGGCACCTATTTAAGCCTCTATAATAAGCGCACAACCTTTCTGAGCCTGCAGCACTTCTCTACAGGCTATATACTATCGTCGCTATTAACGTTTACGTTGCTAGTAGTAATTAGCAGCTCGTAGCTTTTATTTCTTCTTAGCTAAGATTGTCACTAAGTTTATAGTAAGCTAACAACCTTTAACAAGCTATGCGATTGCTTAACTTGTAGAGCTCTAAGATTGTCGCTTAAGCAGATCTCGTACAAGACGAGCCTGCTACTTAAGCTAGGTAGTGGTACATAGAGTATCTGCTGTCTAAGCAGATAGTATAGTACCACCGGGTGATTAGGCGTTTTTCCGGAAATCGCACTGGGGCCACCCAACCCATCTAAATGCGGAATTACACCAAATAGTATAATAAAACACCACTTTTACACTCGTAGAGGTCAGAAAAATTGAAAGAATATCAATTAAGTCTCATATATTATGCCTTAAAGTTGTCATCGCTATTGTGGCGTCAGCAGAGGTCTGTAGGCCTCAGATAATTGCCTACTAACATGACCTCAAGTACGATCGCTCCAAACACAGGGTCTTCCTGCCACATACGTCTCACTTCCTCCTTGTAGCTCTCTTTAACTGTTTTTGCTGCAAGTTTCACCTCAAAGCAGAGGTTCTCAAGAAGACGATTGTGGTGCTTTTGAACGTCCTCAATAGGGTGGAGATCTGGAGAGTTCGCAGGCCACTTGATGAACTTTATGCCATCCAAATCAATCTCAGCCTACAGCAACTTGCGCGCTTTGATATGTGGAGTAGCAGAGTCTTCAGAGATAAGTATTTTATACCCAGGATACTTCTCACGGAGGTGGCGGTAGTAAAGAAAGAGCAGCTTATCGTAGACCTCAAAGGCATACCACACAAAGTCAAGGCCGCCTATGAAGAGATCTCTAGAGTACTTCTCGCAGCAGTATAATCGCTCTGGCATCATCTTCTGGTGCCTGCCTTTACGCTGCCTACGCGGTAATTGCTTGTTGTGAGCATCAATTTCTGCGTTGACGCGCGCAAGATGGGCGTACTCGTGCGTGCCTTGAATGAGAGCAGTGAGCCTCTGCTAGTCTACAGCCGCTCTAAGCTTTTTCACTTGCGCTTTAAGCTTCTCTGCATGCTCTTGTTTAAGGTGAGGAGACTCACTTTCCCACACGTGTTGAGGAAATAGATAAGCAGCCTCAGAGGCAACAGCAGCGGCCGCGCCCTATTGCATGAGCTTAAAGCGCTCTGCAGGTGCTTTTTCTTGCGAATTTGTATGTCTCCTCGCCCTCTATAGCGCTTAATTACCATTACTAGAGCCTCCAAAGGGCAGCTGGTACTCGTCAACACCAATTATTATCACCTTCTCTTTAAGCTGCCACTCCTTAGCCTTTGCCTACTCAATTGTGACGCTAACAGCCTCCTCGAGCTCGTCTATATAGCACAATCGATTGTAGCAGTCGTTATTGTTAAGCGCTGTTTTGCGCGGTTGTCAGCGGCGCTTAATAGGCTTAGGGTGATCAGGGTCAGCTTCCGCGTGCTTAGGATCAAGGCAGACGGGTCTAATTATGTTAGCATCAAGAGGCGCAAGAGCCTTCTCCTTCCTCTTGTGATTTGCAGCAATTTCCTAGTTCTAGTGGCGGTGTTTAAGAACGTTGCTGCGCGTAGAGATGCTCTCTTCTAAGCCAGGTTAGACGCGTTGAAGCGCAGCTCCATGCGCGCGCGCTTCGTTAGATAGCTGCAGGTGAGGTAAAAGGTGATAAAACAGTGTCTTTTAAGCCTCTAGATCATCCTTAGGAGCCTCTATAGCACCAGCAAGCGCCTAGGTATGCTGGAAGAACTTGCGCGCAGTGCTCTTGTTAATGTTAAGCAAGTTGCTAATGCGGGACCAGCGACACCCTAAAAAGACTCAGAATGCGACAATGACAGTACGGATAGAAAGAGGAAGATCAGAACTATCAAAAGTCTTCATTTAGGTGTATTTTAACATGTGATTGTAGAGAGAAGAGACTCAACTTTTCTAAAAGATCATAGTGTTGAGCACTTTGATTTTCCTAGGGACGCGTCTTAGCGCGAATTCCGGAAAAACGCCTGATCGCCTGGTGGTAGTCAAAGACTCTAAGCAATACCTACGAGTTCAGATCTCAATTAAGGCTAGTAAGTAACTATTTTACTTAATCGCCTGTTACAGCTTAGACTAGCTTCTCTTAGCTTATAAAAGGTAGTAAGCTAATACTATACTAAAACGCGCTTTAAGTAGCCTAGATTTCTAAGCTTAAAGAATAATTAGTAGTAATAACTAAAAGAAAATCGCGTAGGAGAAAGTAGGTTTAGTAAGATAGTACTGTAGAGTAACGTACTCCACAGGCGAGTGGGCCACTGCGCCAAGCCCCCACCAAAATCTACTGTACTACACAGTAGAAAACGCACCCCAACAGTAGAAAACAGTCCTGTACAGTACTGCACAGTACTCTATATTAATTAGAGACTACTTCTGCTTCTTGTTTACATGTGCGCGTGTTGTGCCCAGCCTTGCCGCAGCGACCACAGCGCCTTTGAGTTGGCTCACTGCCCTCAGCACGCGCGCTCTTCTTCGCCTTCTTCCTATTACTACGTGCTGCAAACTCCTTCAAGGTAGTTAAGCGCACGCCCTCTTCAGCTGTAAGGGTCCCCTCTGCCTGTATACGCTTTCTCTTACGTGATTTACAGCGTGAGGCGGCCTCATTAGCTGCTTGAAGCTGCTTAACTTGGTCGCGCATCATCACCAAGGAATGCGCCATTATCTTAGCGCTTTTAGTAAGCTGATTAAGAGAGTTAACAATTGAAGTAGGTGAGCTATCTGCATGCCTCTAGATCCTCTCTCAAATCGGCTTCGATTGCGACCCAAATTCTAGGGTATTGCTTAGGGTTTTTGACTCCCAAGGAGCGTCGTCAATAGTAGGTGGTGTAGGCGTACAGAGGCGGACGTCCATCTTCAATACCACTGCCTCTAAGTTAAGTAGAACTAAGCTAGCACCTTAAAAGCCTCCTTAGATATTGCTTTTAGTAATTGCGTCCTTAAAAGTAGCGATAAAGCAGGGCAAGAACTTAAGTTTGGTGATGTGGTTAATTTTGCTACGCATCAGGTTCTCAGCTTGGCGGCTATACGCCTTCTTCAACGGCGAGAAACAACCTACGTCAAGAGGCTGCTGAAGGTGCGATAAGTGAGAAGGCATGCAGAGAGTGATAATCTTGTTATTCTTACAGTACTGCTAGAATTAAGCGAGTTGTGGTTCTTGTGGCCGTCAATAATAAGCAAACATACTGTGCTAACAGTACGTCTTTTTGTACAAGCGTTAAAATGCTTCAACTACTGCAGACCAAGCTCATTTGTTGTCTAGCCGTTCTCAGAGACTACAATAACCTAATCACTAGGTAGATTAGGCTCCTGGTACCAGGCGGAGAGGTGGTTCTTGCCCTGGAAGATGATAAAGGGTAGGATCACCCACCTAGTTACGTTGATGCCTTAGATTACTTTAGTCCACTCTTGATTACCCTGCTGGACTGTCTTCAGCCGTGCTCAACGCTCAGAGCCTGTAACTACTGCTCTAGTCGATATCATGCCCATTATGAAGCCAGACTTATTAAAGTTGTAGGTATCCTTATTAAGGATACTGTGCTTAGCCTTTATGTTCTCTACAAGCTTAAACCAGGCTCGTACAGTCACAGGATCCTCACAGAGGGCTCTCTTGTAGTTGTACTTGCAATTAAACTTGACTTTAAGCTCAGGTCGACCTTTGACAAAGGTCCTAGCTCAGTTGACGCCTACTGATAGTTTGCTACGCTCCTTGCGCAGTAGATTGGCTATATCCTTCACAGCATCAAGCTAGGGCAGAAATCCTTGCACGTTAAGGTCAAGGATATGCTAAACAATCACGTCTACCTTAGTTAGACAAAGATTGCTTAAGTCAGGTGCGCAATTGCATTAAAAGGGAGTTCTAGCGCGTTGTCAGCTAAGCATTGTTCAAGACACCTCAAAGATGTCAGCAGTGCGTCGTTTAGAGAGATTCGCGTCTTGTTAGATAGCCTGAAGCGCAAGCTGCAATTGAGCCTCTTTTGAAGCTGGTAGCTGGTTAGGTTGTTGAGACATCGCGATTCTACTGTGTGGTACATAGATTTTGGTGGGGGCTTGGCGCAGTGGCCCACTCGCCTGTGTGGCCCACTCGCCCGTGGAGTACGTTAGTGATACGCCTTGTACAGAATACAAAGGCTAAGTACAGCATCCTTAATGAAGACTCGTACAACTTTGACGAGTCTGGCTTCATGATAGGCATGATAACGGTCGAAGCCGTAGTCACAGGCTCTGAGCGTCGAAAACGGCCGAAGACGGTACAGCAGGGAAATCGAGAGTGGACTACTGTCATCTAAGGCATCAATGCGACTAGGTGGGCAATCCTACCCTTTGTCATCTTCCAGGGCAAGAACCACCTCTCCGCCTGGTACGAGGAGGAGAGCCTGCCTCCAGACTGGGCTATTGCTGTCTCTGAGAACGGCTGGACAACAAATGCGCTCGGTCTTGAGTGGTTGAAGCCCTTTAATGCTTATACAAAAAAACGTACCGTAGGCACAGTACGTTTACTCTTTATTAACGGCCATAAGAGCTATAACTCGCTCAACTTTCAGCAATACTGCAAGGACAACAACATCGTTACTCTCTGCATGCCTCTTTACTTATCACACCTTCTGCAGCCTCTTAATGTGGGTTGTTTCTCGCCTTTGAAGAGGGCGTATAGGCGCCAAGCTGAGAACTTAATGCGCAATAGGATCAACCACATCACTAAACTTGAGTTCTTGCCCTACTTTATTACTGCTTTTAAGGAGGCTATTACTACAAGCAATATCTAGGGAAGCTTTTAAGGCACTAGCTTAGTCCCACTTGACCTAGAGGCGGTGATATCGAAGATAGACATCTGCCTTTGTACACCTACCCCACCTGCTGTTAACGTCGCTGCCTAGGTGTCTAAAACACTAAGTAATTCCCTAGAATCTAGGTCGCAATTGACGCTAATTCAAGAGAGGATTCGAAGGCAAGTAGATAGCTCGCCTTCCTCTATAGTTGACGCGGTTGAAAAGCTCGCCAAAGGCGCTGAGATGATGGCGCATTCTATAGTGTTGATAAGCAACTAAGTTAAGCAGCTTCAAGAGGCTAACAAGGCCGCCTCACGCTGTAAAGCATGCAAGAGAAAGCGTATACAGGCAGAAGGGGTCCTTACAGCTGAAGAGGGCATGCGCTTAACTACCTTGAAGGAGTTTGCAGCACGTAGTAATAGGAAGAAGGCGAAGAAGAGCGCGCGTGCTGAGGGCAGTGAGCCAACTCAAAGGCGCTGTAGATGCTGCGGCAAGGCTGGGCACAACACGCGCACATGTAAAAAAGAAGCAGAAATAGTCTCTGATTAATGTAGATGTGAAGGCCCTTGGTTGGAGATGAATCTTGTGTGCCGAAGGCTCTACGGTTGGTTCTCGGGGAGTGAGTGGAAGGGATCGTTGAACGGGGATTCGAGTACAGATACTGAGTAGTGGTCAGAGTCTAAGTACAAGAGGCGCACTGAGGTAGACAGATGGAGACTGTAGTCAAGTGCGAGGTAACCAGGTTGTAGATTGGTACAAAGAGTACTGGTAAGGTACTCTATGAAGTTGAACACGATAGTCTAGCAATGCCATCAGTCCTATCTATATACTGAGGGGGCCATCCCATCCATCCTGGTTGTCGTGTGCATCCCAGGATGGTTGTGCTTGGCAGGATGTTGTCACGTGACCCTTGGTGGAGGAAGAGTGGTCTGTGCACCATCCCGTGCATCCCTTACCAGTCATTTCCAATGTTCGTAACACAGTACTGCTAGAATTTAAGCAAATTGTGGCTCTTGTAGCCATCAATAATAAGCAAACGTACTGTGCCTACAGTAAGTTTTTTTTGTGTAAGCGTCAAAGTGCTTCAACCACTCTAGACCAAGCGCATTTGTCGTCCAGCCGTTCTCAGAGACTGCAATAACCTAATCGCCAGGTAGATTAGGCTTCTGGTATCAGGCGGAGAGGTGGTTCTTGCCCTGGAAGATGACAAAGGTTAGGATTGCCCACCTAGTTGCATTGATACATTAGATCACTGTAGTCCACTCTTAATTACCCTGCTGTACTGTCTTTAGCTGTCCTTAGCGCTCAGAGCCTGTGACTACTGCTCTAGTCAATATCATGCCTATTATGAAGCCAGACTTATTAAAGTTGTAGGTATCTTTATTAAGGATGCTGTGCTTCGCCTTTGTGTTCTCTACAAGTCAGAACCAGTCTCGTACCTTCTTAGGATCTTCGCAGAGAGCTCTCTTGTAGTCATACTTGCAATTAAAACTAACTTTGAGCTCAGGGCGGCTTTCAACAAAGATCCTAGCCTAGTTAACGCCAACTGGCTGTTGGCCACGCTCCTTGCGCAGTAGATCAGCTATATCCTTAACAGCAGCAAGCTAGAGAGGAAATCCTTGCGCATTAAGGTCAAGTATATGCTAAACAATCACCTCTGCCTCTGTTAGACAAAGGTTTGCTGAGTTAGGCGCGCAATCGCGTTGAAACTGCTTTCTAGCGCTTCAGTCAGCTAGTGTTGTTTAAGGAACGTTGTATATTGCTGCAGCGCGTCGTTCTGAGAGATTTGTGTCTTGTTTGATAACCTGAAGCGCAAGCTGTAATTGAGCCTCCTTTGAAGCTGGTAATTGGTTGGGTTGTAGAGACATCGCGGTTCTACTGTGTGGGCCCGTGTGGCTGACTCGCTCGTGGAGTACGTTAATAGATTTTTCTCAAAATCTTACCATGAAGCTGCATATATGTAAGCATTCAAATTCTCTGATTACAGGGCTCTAGGTAAAGTTGTTACAAATTTATCAAGAAAAAACAAAAAACTCTTGCTTTTTTAGCTCTCAGATTTCTCTTCCCTTACATCTAAAGTAGCTAGAGCTCTGTAGTTATAGAGTCTTCAAGAATATATACATACAGCACTATAGGAAAAAATTCAGAGGAATCTATCTAGCGCTTGTCAGGATATTAGGTTGCCAAAAATCTGCTGTTTAGTGTAGTTTTCGGGTAGGCGCCTCGCTTGTATAGGCGCCTCGCATATAAACTACGTTAATCTTTCTAAGCTAGTATTCTACGTCCTTAGAATTTAGTTTTTAAGTCTACTATGTAAGCGCTAGCTAAGTTCTTCTTTTATCTTGGAGACGACAGACGCAAGCACGTCGAAGATAGACAGCCTAGCGCAGTTGGCGTCGCAACGGTGGCTTGGAGGCAATCATGAGGCAGAGAGCTTACTTATCTGGCGCTCTTTGCGCCCCATTCCGGGCTGCACATTGCGAAAATTGGAGAAGGACTCACCGGGCTTTACCCACATCCGAAAGTGGCATTAGCCAAACGGTCAAAGAGCGAAGTTGTATGTACGAAACAGATTGAATAACAGAAAGCCGCCAAACACCTATGTACACTATGCTATTCAGACGAAAAGAGATGAAAGAAATGTCGCTCGCTCATACTATGCCGCGTGGTCTTCTGTATTGTCTACCCTGCTGACACCCTCGTCTATAGGCCCTTTCTAGCATCATGTGCAGTCTTCGCGGTGGAAGTAAGCGCGTCAAGCTCGCCGGTTGTCTCGCACATAGACCGAAAGCTGCCGCCTTCCTGCCTGACCAGATCGTAGGGGTCACCATACTCAATGACAGCACCCTTGTCGAGCACGAGGACCTTGTCGTAGTCAATGATGGTTTGAAGACGATGAGCGATTGTGATCGTCGTGTTCTTGATTAATCGAATAGTGTCTTGAATTTTGGCATCGGTGGCGTAGTCTATAGAGGCAGTGGCTTCGTCCATCAGAAGAACTTTTGGCGCCTTCAGAAGGGCTCGCGCAAGGCAGAGCAGCTGGCGCTGGCCTTGAGAGAGATTGGAGCCTGACTCAGACACAGGCGAATTGAGGTTGCGGAATGGGTTTTTGTTGTCGGCTTGCATGGCTGCTTGTGCGGCCTCGTCCGAGCCTGCGACTTGGCCATTGGGCATCACGACGATCGTGTCGTCGTGAGTCTCCCCTCGCACCCACTCCCGGTTCTGAAGGATTGAACCTGGATTTACAGTGGAGGCCGAATAGCTGGCATTGACATCGGCCGTCACTGCGCCAGTTGTAGGGTTAGGAATTTCGATCGCACGAGGCGGCGTGCCAGCTCCTGTTGGAGTTGCTATGCCTGACGCCGGCTGTGATGTAGGCGATATGAGATGCACCTCACGAAGAGCGGTATATATCTCTTCGTCGGTAAAGAGGGAGAAAGGGTCGAGATTGCTTCGGATTGTGCCTGTGAAGAGAGTCGGATCTATTCTGCTTAGTGCATGCGTACTTAAAGGGTACTGAAAATCATGCTCACCTTGCGGTACCATCACAATATTCTCCCGCAGATCTTGCAGGCCAATCAGTCCGATATCGACATCATCGACTAAAATCTTGCCCTTCTCCGCTTCGAGAGCTCGGAACAAGGCGAGAGCCATGGAGCTTTTCCCGGCACCCGTCCTGCCGACAACACCTACCTTTTCGCCTGGGAATATCTTGAAGGTGACATCCTTCAATACTGTGTCGAAGTCGGGTCGATAGCGAGTGGTGTAGCCGATGAACTCGACGGAACCCCTACTCGGCCAATTCATGGGTGGTTTCGATTCTGGGATAGTGGCGGGTGCCTCCTGTTCCACATCAAGATATTCCTTGACGCGCTCAACAGAGTTCATGTTCTGCTCGTTTGCCGAGTATAATCGTACAAACCACAAGACGTTCTCTGTGAACGTCACTGCGTATGTCAGAGCGAGCCCGGCAGCACCCGCGTCGATGCGACCGACACTAAGGATGACGAAGGCACCCGAGAAGAAAGCGACCAAGGCCCCAACTACATCTACTCTGAACGCAAGCCACCTGTTAGCAGCCCACAGATAGATGAAAGGTCGGTGCTGAGTGTTGATCTTGGCAAGGTTTTCACGGATGAAGCGTCGCTCGTCGCCGTACGCACGGATAGTTGTCATGCCAGATAGTGTCTCGCCGAACTGCTGATACAGCGGGCTTCGATGAACAGATTCGAGACGCTTGAGATCACGAGACGAGTTGATGTAGAAGCGACCGATGAGAAAGTATAGCACCGAAATAACGGAGGCAGCAATCAGAAATCCGGGAGTAATGATAGAAATCAAAATGACAATGGTAACGATGGAAGCAAAACAATGCACGACGCCAATGGCGACGGGGGCTACTTCTTGGTCGACTGACTCGATGTCTTTTGAGAATCGGTTCATGAGTTGACCAAGCGGCGTCTGATCAAAAAATCGGAACTTCGCATGCGTCACTTTCTGGATCAACCTTTCGTGGACACGTCTTGAGGCAGCGAGGGAGCCACCAAACAAGAATCCTTCTCGAATAAAGGTGATGAACATGAAAATGAGTCCGAGAATGGCATATACCACGAGGAAGTAGGTCGTGTCGACGTCTGAATCCATGATCCTGAATCCCTTGGGCATGTAGGTGTACGCGGACTGCTGCTTATCTGATTGCGATGAGAATGGTATATTCCAGCTGCACGTTGCACTGTTCATGCATGTACCCATGCCACTCAGAGTAGGGGCGTGCGTGACAGGCGATTGGCTGTGTTGACCCATAGCGGCATACCCCTTGTCTGCGTAGGCATTCGCCCATGTGCGAATCCAGAGGTTGGTGGAGACCGAGGACAATTGCGCGGCTACAAATGCAATAGTGGCGCCAACCCAGTAGTACCATGGGCCCATAGCCTTCAGATACATCAGGATGATGCCAAGCTTGACACCACCTTCTGCCTTGGTCTCTTCTTGAGTGTTGCTTGTAGGCTGCTTCTTCGCTTCTGTGGGGCCGTCGAGCTTTCCGTTAGTCAAGCCGTTGGTATGACTGACCTCGCCGTCGACCTCTTCGCCTCCCACATCTGAAGGAACTCGAGAAGGCGCTTTTGATGCTCCGCGCGAAGCCGGTCGAGACTTAGTAAGATCTTCAGTGAGCTTGCCCGAGCTGATCACCTCGTCTGCACTGCCTTGAGCTACCACCTTGCCGTTGTCAAGGACCACGGCAAAGTCGGCAAGTGGCAGAGCCAAGCTGACGTTATGCGTGACCAGAATACAAGTACGATTACGCATAAGCTGACCATTCAGCGCGTAGTCGAATATCCACTTGGCAGTATGAGAGTCGACGGCACTCAATACATCGTCAAGGAGCACATGGCGGGCTTTGCTGTAAAGTGCACGTGCAAGCGAGATACGCTGCTTCTGGCCACCAGAGAGTGTAACGCCCTTCTCACCCACCAAAGTCTCGTCGCCGGCGTCAAGAATCTCGAGGTCACGCTTCAGTGAGCACGCTAGAATAACATCGTCGTAGCGTTTCGGGTCCCAGTCGCCAGCGAACACGATGTTCTCCTTGACAGTACCATTGACAAGCCAGGCTTGTTGCGCACAGTACGCCACGCTGTCTGTAAGCCCTGTGTCGGGATCAGGTCTGATCTCTTCGCGGCTGCATCCTCCTGGAAGGTAGACGTTGCCCTTGAGCTTCGTCATCTCTCCCAGCAATCCCATCAGCAACGAGGTTTTGCCGGAACCCGTGGGTCCCGCTACGACATTGAGTTGGTTAACATGGAACTTCAAGTCGAGATCCATAAGCTTGAATGCATCTGCGGCCGACTGATCCGTCAAGTCTTTACCGCCCCAGCTGAAGGTTGCACTCTCGAAACCAATGATAGACTCACCATCCTCATCTTTTTTGCAGGAAATGAGTTGATGATACTTCTCAGTCTCTGGTTCGTTCAGGTACTCTTCGATACGATCCACCGAGACCTTGGACTCTTGAACGTGCGCGACCATATCGGCAAGCTGATCCAACGGAATTCTGAGGATCTGAAATAGTGAAAGTGCAGTGAATGCAACAGAAGGTATGAGCGGCTTGTTTTCCACGTTTGTATAGACGTAGAAAGACAGAAAAGTGATGAGCACAGGAGATCCGGACCATATGGTAGCTGCTATCGCCCACAGGATGTATCTCCGACGAAGGTGCTTCAGCTCAGTGTAGCGCTTCTCGTTGACCAGGCTGATGAATCGCTGCTCCCAGGCGAAGAATTTGATGATTCGGATGTTGGTGAGAACCTCGTTCGTGGTATGTATGCGGGCATCAGTGGCGGCAAGAATGAGTTTCTGGATGCGCGCAAATTGTTTTGCCACATACATGTTGATTGGCAACAGGACGACCATCATCCCAATGCCCGCGATCGAACTGTACCCAAGGATACGGTATAGAAGATACACCGCCACAACTACCTGCACAGGTGTATTGGCCCATAGAAAGTGCAGATAGGCGCAGATCTCGCTGACCTTGAAAGCATCAACGGCCATAAGATTGATAATGGCGCCTGTGGTGACCTGGGCATCGGAGGCGGGCTTCTTATTATCTTCTTTTTGCGAGCCGGCTTTGGCCACGTTGTTCTTCTTTTTGCCAAAGGTGAACATGCGTTCGAGGCCTTTGGGCTCGTTATCTTCCTGATTCTTCTTTTCCTCGCCGAGTATCTTGTCTGTCGTGGCAGCCGCTCTGCGCTTCAGTGCCTTGACGTAAATCTCGCCGATGATGACAGCGCGCAGCCGAATACAGATTTTCCGGCCAATCCATAGAGCCTGGCCATCGGCGAGAGCAGATAAGCTGCCTGCAACGAAAAGAAGTATAACATAGAACCAAGCAGCATTGCGCGGCGTATACTCGGGTTTCTCGATGTATTCCAGTATGGCTTTGAGAAGTAGCGTTGGAGCGAAAGTGAGGAAGCCGGATATAGCGGCCCAACCAGCTTGAATCAGAAGGCCCCGCTTGAAGAACTTGAGAAGGTGATAAGCCAGAGCTGAGGTCTTCTTGACTTGGCGATAGTTCGAGATAACAGCGGCTGCTTTGTCTTTCTGCGGCAGATTCCACACATCTGTGAGCTCATACGTCTTCTTGTAGCCTGTCCAGACGATCGAGTCAACCCAGCTAAAAGTTGCAAGTGAAAGGACACTGGCTATTGGTTCCCTGGCTGGCAGAATGTCAGCCTCATACTCCAGCTTGACCGCTTTATTGCCCTTCCTAGAACACAGCGCGATGAGAAAGAGTAGCGAAGTCAGGGCAAAGTCCAGGATTGTGAGCTTCTGGTGCACGTCGGAACGTGGATGGATGAGAGCCGAGCGGAAGAGGAGAACCGTAAAGACCCATTGGAAACCATAAATGAAGGCTGTATGGTACCAAAGCTTGGGGAAAGAGAGCTTGCTGGTGCTCGAGAAAAGCAGACGCAGAGAAGCGAGCGTAGCGATATAGGACCACACAGCAATGTTAGCGATCGCGGCAATCTTGCCGTGTCTACCCCATGCATTCGTCCACAGCACCGCAACGTGTACCGCCAGTTGCGCCAGAACGGCAGCCTCTTCTAACACGACAACTGTAACTTCTCCGCGGGGTTTATCGACGGTCATTGCGGATACAGCGCCTCGACTGGTGGTTGGGTCGAGTGCGAGGCCCTCGTTGCGATCGAACTCGTCTTCATCCGACTCGGTGTCCACGTCGTCGCCATTGTAGTGGGGGCTGCGGAAGGACCACACGTGTCGAGGATCTTCGATAACGCTGTAGACGTGGTAGTATTTGCTGGCGGTCGCGGCATAGTACAGCTGGACTGAGAGATAGACGAGAGATACTCCGCATACGATGAGGGGAAATAATGTCAGGAGATAGCTGGGCGCCGTTAGCAAGTGCTGCAATATGGTAACTCCATAGTTCGCCATGGCCAGCTCCCAGGTCTAACTGAGCCCGCGGAGCCTATGCGTAGTGACAAATGCAACCTACTCTTGCTCGAAGCACCTGAAGAAGTCGTCTCGGCCCCAGATTGAGCCTTTGCAATGTGCAAACTTCATGGTGTTGGCTGTCCGCCACTTTTGGTGTGGTTGCTATTCCCGCTCCCAACGCTCGCACTCGTTATTGAGCGGCAATCGATCGCATTGGAACTGGCCGAAGGCGCGATGTTCCACGTTTGAGTAGATGAGCGGGTGTGCGTAAACAGAGGCGAGGACTACCGTCTCTGGAATTGCGCGTCGCTGTTGAGGCAGGATGCCTTCGCAAATGACTAGCGGAGGCGCAAGAGCTTTCCGCGCTGCACTGACTGACGGCAAACACGCGATTGCGCGCCGAAGAATGATGTAATGAAATTTAGCTAAGTACAGCAGCAGCGCACGTCCCTCACATCTCAGATCAGATAAGATTGTGTAACTTGGACTTTGTCGTCTCGTCAATGGCAAACAGGAGAGTTGTATTTGTTGGTGCGGTGTCGCTGATGTAGGGTGTTAATACCACCGAGAGGAACTGCCCACTATGACTGACAGGGATCATGCCGCGTTCACCGCTTTGACTCACGAACCTTTGCGTTCGTACTGGTGAGATGCATGCACGTATGGCCCCTGCTCACCGATCCCAAAGCGGTTGCGAGTTTGCACGGCCCGGTTCACGCGGATGCAACTTGCGCAAGCACACTGCTGGCAGAAAAATCATTCGGGACATGTCAGTGTCGAACTCTGTCTTCAGGGAGCGGCACGGATATTGAGTTTGTAGAATGTTTGCCCAATGCAGCGCCGTTCAGTCATCTTTGGTGGTATGTCCATACTGTTGCCGCTAGATCTGGGGTTAGCGACATCCATGCATGCAGGACCCCACCATTAACGAGCTACAATTGCCCGGCAACCGCCACGATGCCAGGAACGTGTCTGCGTACAAGCGCGCGTTGCTGGCCTGTCACACGGCGATGATTGGCCATCTGGGCCCAGATGAGGTGCTTTCGATAGCCCTGGCAGATGATCCGAAGCTGTGTCAAAAAATGTTCAGGTATGGCCTCGAGTCCATGGATACGAGTTCAGTCAGCTGCAATCTGCTGCATTCGTTGATCGACACTTCGGATTTGATGTATACTATGTACAATGCTGTAGAACAGAGAAAAGGCAGGCTATTGTCGGGCCTTGACCACTGGCGTCCATGGCGAGTACTTGTTCTTGACTCTGTTGTACATCAGCTCCGATGCGTGACTTGGGGCAGGGTCAACATACGTGCTATACGGCTTGTAGCCCGAGCGGCTCCACGTCAACGTCGGCCTGTGCTCTTTGGGTTCCCAGACGCGAATTTGGCGTTGAAGGAGCTTGTCTTCTGCTGGCGACTTGTCTACCATGTATGACATCCACGCGTGCCAGCCAGGCTCGATTTGAGAACTGTCTTGTGTTTAGCCAGGGCCACCATCGAGTGGGAGAGATCACTGTACGGGTCGAATTCGTGGTCCTTGTAGTCTACCCACCGCGTTCTCACTGTATCATCGTCAATGCACCAGTCTTCCGAGCTATGGATGGCGGACTCACAGGGCAGCTCTTGCTCCAGGTTCTCAAAGTACTTGTTGCCGTACTTGTCCATACCGATCAGTGTGCCGGCTTTGGTATCACCTGAGCTACGTAAGCCCTCCTGTCCGCGTTGCGGATACCTTTACTTCGCGCCTACCGATATTCTATAAGCATGAGGCCCCGGTGTCAGTTGCGGTTGCGACAGGTAACGAGGGTCATGGTCTGCGTGCGTACCGCCATTTGGTGGGCATAGTCCTGCGAAGAGAGATCGATTAGCATTCGAACTTCATCAGAAGCTGGGGAGAGCACCTACCCTAAGTCCGACCTTGCGAAGATTGCGCAGTGTCCTCATAAGCGTCGACATGGCGGCGTTGTCTGCTGTCTGGTCGTGCGGTCTTCGGATGTTGCTGGGCGATTGACGATGCCAAGCACTGAGCGCGCTTTTCCCGACTAGGCTCTAGCCTCTGGTTTCTACGGGCTGGACGCAGCAAAACTTCAGGAGAAGCAAGTCCTGGAACATACAAAGACGCGTCTCAAATCCATGATGATAATACGGAGTCTGATCAGGGCTCAGGTACCCAGGACAGCGTCAAAGAGAAATTTCTGCGCGCCTAGCCGCTGCATCAAGACGGCCAGGAGATATTCGACGGCAAATGCATCACCTATGGCAGCTTCGACGCCACAGAGTCAGGCCGCGATGTTAGCCACGATAACATCCGATCTCGACAAAATTGCGCCGAGGTTTGAGATCCAGCCAGACCAAATCACCATCATCAAGACACCCGCGGAATTCTATCAGACGCTCAAAGTAGGTTTCCCATCACGTTTGCTTTCAACCAATCTATCTGCCTTCTTCTTCCAACGAAGCTTTATGTCCGCCATGCGTACGTTCTGGCACCGCTGATGCCATCTTACACCTTGTTTTGCTTTGTTGTTTCTTTGCACCTTCGGTCTGCCTTTTCTTTTGCAGTTGTCATCAATGTGTCCCATCTGGCGCAAGCCAGGCCACACATCCGACGTTACGCACAACGAGCTCAATTGGGTACCTTGACTAGGTTCGCAAATTGCCATTTTACATTGAATACTTCCACTCATATCCTCCAGGACAAAATTTCAAGAGCTCAACATCGGATCTACCTCAGCACCCTCTACATAGGCAAAACCGAGCACGAACTCATCTCGACGATACGCAATGCCTTGGCCGCCAACCCTAAGCTTCAGGTATCTTTCCTTACAGACTCTCTTCGCGGCACTCGAGAAACGCCCGACCCATCATCAGCATCCCTCTTGACCCCCCTGATTGCTGAATTTGGTTCTGAAAGAGTCGAGGTCCGCATGTACCATACACCCAATCTGACCGGCTTGCGGAAGAAGTACATTCCTAAGCGCATCAATGAGGGATGGGGTCTGCAGCATATGAAGCTGTATGGTGTAGATGATGAGATTATCATGTCCGGTGCCAACCTGTCAAGTGATTACTTCACCAACCGTCAGGATCGATATCACCTCTTTCATTCAAAGGACTTAACAGACTACTTCGCAAGGATTCACAATAGTGTGGCAAGTCTTTCATTCGACCTTCAACCCTCCGACGCTCCAGGCGCAGGCGGTTACAGCATGACCTGGCCATCCGCTAATCCTGCGCCATCTCCGCTCGAGTCGCCTTCAAAATACCGCGATGCAGCGTCGAAGCACCTCTCGCACCTCCTCACGCCGGCCAACTCTCCGCTGACTTCCAAGAGCTCGCCAACAACAACAACAACGATCTACCCTATCCTCTCGCTTGTTCCGCTCCTCCCATCATCGACCGAACTGCCCGCCCTAACTCAAATCCTCACCCATCTCTCTTCACCCGCCATGAAGAATTCGTCGTGGACCTTCACAGCCGGCTACTTCAACATGACGCCCTCATTTCGTCGCCTCCTCCTGTCCACACGCCCTGCGTCAGGCACCGTCCTCACTGCACATCCACACGCTAACGGCTTCTATGGGTCCAAAGGCGTGAGCGGTATGTTGCCCAATGCATACACACATCTGGCAAAGATGTTTCTCAGGAAAGTCAGACATGAGGGACTTAGTGACAGTATAGAACTGAAGGAGTGGAGAAGGGGGATGGTCGGGAAGGGGGAAGGGTGGACGTATCATGCGAAGGGTTTATGGGTCACCTTTCCGTCACCTGCGCTTTCCACCAATGCTTCCTCGAATGCACGGGCCAAAAACACAGCCCCTGAATTTCCAAGTCTTACCGTCATAGGTTCAAGCAACTACACCAAGCGTTCCTATGAGCTAGATCTCGAGGCAAATGTTGTCATCGCGACCTCGGACCCGGTTTTGAGGAAGCGGCTTGGAGAAGAGGTCCGCTGGCTCGGCGAGTACGCTAAGAAGGTGGATGAAAGTGACTTTGAGAAACCCGAGAGAAAGGTCGGCTTGAGTGTAAGATTAAGTATGTGGGCTGTACGTGTCCTCGGTGGAGCATTATGATCTGGTACTACGCAACACACTAGTGTAGTATCAAGCATGCGTATATAGATGTTTGATCCGAGAGAGCGCATTCAACTTAAGTAACTTATGTCAAGTGGGTATCTAAATTCGAAATCCAACCAATAAGCCGAAAATGGCTGAAATCCCGGCCTGCGAAGTCATCTTGAGAGCCCTCAAGCCGGGCAAGAGACCGTCCACCCTTGCGCTGTTATGCTTACGTGGCATTGTGTCTATGACTGCGGTGTTGCCCAACAGTTTCGCGTGACACGCCAAACAACGAGTCCTCGATCGCCAACGACTCTGGCCATGGTTGTCCAGAACCCGTCATCTGCGAAGTTCATATCGTCGAGATTCAGATGACGTCGATAGCTCCAAACCTCATCTAACGATATCTCTTCTCGCTTACTGATGTCGGCATACGGCCGCAGGAAATGTGCAGAGCGCGGTGCTACTATGTATGTAGCGCCAGCTCCTTCAATTTTTGGTGGTTTGCGCGTTCGACATGGAGGAAGGACTTCCTGAACCCTTGCCAACATCTGTTCGCCTGGGACGCCCATCAAATCAACCGTAGTCAAGTTTTCGTTCTTGCCATTGAGTAGCCAGGTTGGAGGACTGTACGTCTTCCACCAAAAGGCATGTGTGACCGTCTCGTCTGTCTTAGCAACATGCATCTGCACCGGGACGATCCCGCCCTGGTGGTAGACGCCCATCAACACGCCCATGAAGACATTGAAGATGACCCATGTCGCGATCCAAGCCTTCTTGAAGCGGGGACTTGGTAGCTGAATCGAAGAAAGTATCAGGGGAACGGCCGGAATCAGGAATCGAGCCTCTTGGTGAGGGAAGATGCTGAGTAAAGCAATGCCCGAGAGCGCCGAGATGAGCATGGGACTCGCGTGCGCGCGCCGCAACATGAACAGTAGTGGAAAAGCCGGTCCGAGGAGTTGAGGGAGATTGACCAAAGCATGTTGATACCATGGATGAATGCCATGCTGAGCAAGATTTGCGGACTTGGAATTATAGAGGAAGTTGTTGAAAGGAGCAACGACTGGATGACTGAGGACGTTGGCGAAGTGGAACTCGCCAAGGGTATAGAACGCCGTATCCACGCAAATGGCAACGAAAGCTGTAAAGAGAGCGAATGCAGTGAGGAAGGCCAAGGAAAATGGTCTGGTCGTTATTAGCTGATGTCAAGCGCGGCGGCAGGGAGCACTACTCACTTGCGCTGGAAATGAGGCAGTAAGCTCAATGCTGGGAGAAGCAGGAACGCTGGGAAGGTGATGCGGTTGAAGACGCCAACGACGACCATGGCGCCCAACATGGACGAGGCCAAGATGCCAGACCGCTTCTGCACCTTGTGTTAGCTGCATGTGCCGCAACGGCAAGCGGACCGAAGCGAGCCTACCTTGTCCTCGATAATGCGCTGTATCAACACCAGGCTCCAGCCCACCAGCAGCGTCTCAAGGCTATTGGAGAAGGTGTGCGTCTGGAAGGTCCACGTCACGTACGAAGATGCGACAAGCGGTACGGCCACTCGCCGTGCGCGGGGCGACTCGACCAGCTCATGGACGGCCCAGTCCTCCATGACCACGCTGAGCGTGAGCATGAGCACGCGCAGTGTCCAGTACACGACCGAAGGCGACACCTCATAGCCGAAGCCCTCCCAGAGCCAGCGCAGCATGTACATGGGCCAGCCGTATGCGAGCCATAGCGGAAACGTGCTGCGGATGGGGTTGGCGGACGTGAATTCCCAGGTCTCGTGCACAGGGTACGAGAAGACGCGTCCTGTACGCTCGTCAGTTGCCCTGGCCCGTAGCTGCGCTCGTGGCATACATACCAGCAATGACCTCGGGGCCTTGGAAGTTCTCGTCGGGGTGCAGGTAACTCGGCGACAGCGCAAAGTAGATGCGCACGAGGATCAGCAGGAAATAGACTCTCCTCCACATGGTGCCAGTGGGTGCGGTGCTCCGTTCGAGTGGACGGCGGGGCTGCGCAGGGGCATGTCTGTTCTGTTGTCGTGGAGTGATGTGCAAAAAGTCGAAGACAGGGCGACTATTAGATTCGACGTGTCAAACACCGCTCGTCGCTGTGACCACACAGAAAGGGGCCGAAGGTGATGATGACGGTGGCGGGCAAATGATTCGCGCGGCAGAACAACTCGTGCTCGCTGCTGCGTGCGACTACATGCTGCGTGAGGTACAAGTACTGGGAGCGCGCACCGTATCAGGCGGCTTGGTCAGATGCAATCGCCGTCACTGGCTGCAAGCAACGATATCTCGGACTCGGACTCGTTCCGGATGCTTCCACTGAGACACTCACGTGATATTTACTCGGAGCCCTAGAGGATACCTGAAGTAGAGCTAGTCAATTGTCGCATGCCTGGCCTAAATGAGCAGCTTGTTCCTGACTGCGTGCCAGCTTGAATGCACAGTAGATTTGGATAGATTCGACTTAGAAAAGCTCCTATAGCACCCGTGGACAGCTGGGATGACTGTGTCAACGCCAGTACTACTTCGATACCTAGCGAAGCTTCAGCCACACTTGGTCTTGCTACATGTATCAACTTCTACCTAGATACAAGTGGCTCGAGGCAGACTCGACAGCGTGGGCGCTCGTATTTCGCCTGCGCTGCCGCAATGCGCTTCTGCGGCGAGTCACCTACCCTTCGCTGAGGGGCCGCTCGAGCGGTGCCGCAAACCACGGTTGCGAGGGGCGGACAATTGCTGTCCAATGTATCGCGTACCCACAAACGCGGCGCAATCCCCCGTGTCTTTGATGGCTCTGGCGAACAATGGCTGATTGTCGCAAGAATAAAGCTTGTCCTGCGACAGACAAGTGGCCGGTCAGTGCCTGACAAAGAGCATCTTGGGGCACTGCAGCCTTGTGGTCTGTGTGCCTGCCTAGCTTAGCTTGCCGGACTGCACCGCCCTATCACGTACCCACGGTTGCTCTTTCTGCTTTGCTGCCTGTGAGAGCTCACTTCACACTACAAACGACCCTGCACCTGCCCATTATAAAACCCAGAGCCCCTTTGCCTTCGTCTTTCCTTCTCCACCCACCAACGAGCCCGTTACACCAGAGACTCTCGACCACACCCTCAACCGGCCCGCAGCAACAGCTTTACCCCGCCTTATTCCCACACTTCCATCTACCACATCCATCATGACGGACCAGACCGACGATGGAAAGTACATCCACCTCACCACCAGCGACAACCAGCCTATGAAGGTGGAGCGCAAGGTGGCTGAGCGCTCAATTCTCATCAAGAACTTGCTCGAGGATCTCGGTGGTGACAACAACGAGGCTATTCCTATTCCCAATGTACGATCTTACTCTCACCTTGACAGCACTTGTGCGCAATGCTAACCCCTCCCAGGTCAACGAGGCTGTCATGAAGAAGGTCGTCGAGTGGTGCGACCACCACAAGGACGACCCACCCGCCACCCAGGACGATGACTCGGACTCACGCAAGAAGTCGACCGACATCGACGAGTGGGACCAGAAGTTCATGCAGGTCGACCAAGAGATGCTCTTCGAGATCATTCTTGTACGTAGTTCTGACTGTCCCTCAACTATGCGCATTGCTAACAACTCCGCAGGCCGCCAACTACCTCGACATCAAGGCCCTCCTCGATGTCGGCTGCAAGACCGTCGCAAACATGATCAAGGGCAAGTCCCCCGACGAGATCCGCAAGACTTTCAACATCCAGAACGACTTCACTCCGGAGGAGGAGGAGCAGATCCGCCGCGAGAACGAGTGGGCCGAGGACCGCTAAGCGGCCTAGCGTTCCTTCTCTTCCTACGCATGATACGATTCGCGCGCCACGAATACGGCGGCCAGCGGCTGGCTGCACCGCTCTCGGAGTTTTGGCGTTCATGGATGCGCTGACTCGTCGAGCGGGCATGGTACCAGGTTCCTCCTGGTGAAGGTCTCGCGGCACTCGTCTTTGAGTATTCGACATGTGTACTACGCACACGAGCTTCTTTCGCCTGTGTGACCAGAGACAACCGAGCAAATGAATGATGCCAATCTTCACCAATCGCTGCGACCACCTGTGTCATTTTCTTTCTTATACTTGTAGAATTGCTCGTAACTCATGACTCATTGAGCACACGGACTATCAGCACAACATGATGGGACCAGGAGCAGACTTCTATTGAGTCTGACGCTAAGCTACGCTGACAAGCTCACAGTATAGAATCCAAAACCTTCTTTGGAGTTGAGAAATATTGCTTTACTGTTGAAACGAGCTACTGCAAAGACATCTAATGCTGTCTGCTTTTCCATAATGAGCCATCCAAACGCCTCTATGCATAGGTTGAAGGGAACGAAATCCACCCTTTCGCTAGTCTCTCAACACGCATCT
This sequence comes from Setomelanomma holmii, assembly GCA_010015745.1. Classification (NCBI taxonomy): domain Eukaryota; kingdom Fungi; phylum Ascomycota; class Dothideomycetes; order Pleosporales; family Phaeosphaeriaceae; genus Setomelanomma; species Setomelanomma holmii. Next base: position 21,701 of record ML978281.1, read on the forward strand.
ACCAGCCCCTCTTAGCAAGCTTCTCTTCCTCGCCCAAATGTCCGCAGTTGATACCGACCATGGCCTCACCCAGATCCATGCTGACCTCCATCAAGACCTTGGGGTCCTTGTAATGTGTGACAGCCTGCACAATGGCCTTCGCTCGCTTCGCAGCATCGCCAGATTTGAAGATGCCTGATCCAACGAACACGCCGTCACAGCCCAATTGCATCATGAGCGCAGCGTCCGCAGGCGTCGCTACACCGCCGGCCGCAAAGTTGACGACAGGGAGCCGCCCAAGCTTGGCAGTCTCCTTCAATAGCGGAAAGTCCACCTGCAAGTCCTTTGCATACACGCGCAATTCCTCTTCGGACATGCCCTTGGCCTTGGCGATCTCAGCGTTCACGGTACGCATGTGTCGGACAGCTTCGATGACATCCCCCGTGCCGGCTTCACCCTTGGTACGTATCATCGCGGCGCCTTCGGAGATACGGCGCAGAGCCTCGCCTAGGCCGCGGCAACCGCAAACAAAGGGGATGCGGAAGGGGTGCTTGGAGACGTGGTGGACTGCGTCGGCCGGTGTGAGGACTTCGGACTCGTCGATGTAGTCTACGCCGAGGGCTTCGAGGATCTGGTGGCGCGTGTATTAGCGAAGACTTACACGGGGTTAGCATTAGGCTTTGAACTTAGGCACGTACCTGGCACTCGACGAAATGACCAATTCGTGCCTTGGCCATGACGGGAATGGTGACCGTCTCCATGATCTCCTTGATCATCTTGGGGTCGCTCATGCGTGCCACGCCACCTTGAGATCGAATGTCTGCGGGCACGCGCTCAAGAGCCATGACGGCACATGCACCAGCTTCCTCTGCTATGCGTGCCTTTGCCCGTGTTAGCCGTCGATTCAGATCCTTGGAGCACGCAGGGTCAATTGCAACTGCATGAGGAAGACTCACCTGCTCAGCATTGACAACGTCCATGATGACACCACCCTTCAACATCCTTGCCAGTCCCGCCTTGACTGCGAAGTTGTTCTCGCCATCTTGAGCGCTGTGGCCGTTTGTGGTGGGGAGCTCGGTGGCCATTGTGTGTTATTGGCGGTGGGAAGAATTCACGGGATTGAAAAGTGTAATGGCTTGAGAAAGGTAGCAGACTTGAGAAGAGTATATGAGAGGCAAGTGGGGACGGAGACGACAAATTGTGGAGTGAGCGACGAAACGATCCTCAGCGTGACTCAATAATCAATTACCTGCAGATGTCACCGCGGCATCGAACAGACAATTTTTTGCCCGTAGGAAGCTCCATAACCCCTCCGCTCCGGGGGACAAGCCGCTGCTGCCCCGCCATCATCCGCCGCACACGCTCTAGACCCCGCCTGCGCCCTTTGACACTACTAGATGGGTAAGCAACCAATCAGCGAGCGACCAAGACCGCAAATTGCCGTGCTTAGTCGGTGCGAACACCAGAGGAGGGACATTGGAACTGCTGGATGTGGTAATTGTGCCTGGCGACCAGGGTATCTTGCTGATTGTACAAAGGAAGTGCGATAACGGAGGCAAAGGATTAGTGCCTGCTGAGAACGCCGAGCACCATGCTGAAGTGTGCGATGCTGGATGTGCGCCAATGCAATGCTATGCCTATCTCTTTCGCGCCTGAAAGCGACGCTTGCGATGCTCAAGTACTGTGGTGGCCTGCCACACCTTCTCCCTCAGTATGGTGCCGTTTCGCGCTTCAGCCAATCCAAGGTCAAAGGATCGTTCTTGAAGTACGAGCTAGTCTTGTCAAGCACCTCCTGGTGATAGTCGTTAATGAACTTCTTCTCGTCTTCTGTGAGCAAGCTCAAATCGACCAGATTCCTGCAATGCGGGGTCAGAGTGACATGCTCGAATCCAAGATATGGCTTGTCTCCGAATTTATGGTTCGTCTCAACCTCTTTGACCATGACCATGTTCTCGATGCGTATGCCAAACTTGCCGTCTTCATAGTACCCAGGCTCGTCAGAGATGACATTCCCAACTGCCAGCGATACCTCGGAGTACTGCACTCTGGTGCCAATGCCTATTGGACCTTCGTGGACGTTCAGAAAAGAGCCAACGCCGTGGCCGGTGCCATGTCGATAGTCAAGACCCTCGGCCCAAAGGAATTGGCGAGCCATTGCGTCGAGGGCGAAGCCTGTGGTACCCTTAGGGAACTTGACGCGCTCGAGTGCAATGTTGCCCTTGAGCACGAGCGTGTAGGCTTTCTTCTCCATTTCTGTTGGCTCTGTAAAGTGCAGAGTTCGCGTGGTATCGGTCGTGCCGTCGTGGTACTGGCCGCCAGAGTCGCAGAGGTATATTGCCTTGGGATCTATTACCGAACACGCACCCTTCTCGGGCTTGTAGTGGATGACGGCGGCATTCGGTCCCGTAGAGGATATTGTGTCGAAAGACAAGCCCTTGAACTTGTCGTGCTTCTTCCTGATTTCCTCGAGCTTGTCAGCGCCGTCCACCTCGTCAAGGGTAGCCTTCTTGGAGATCAGCTGGTCTTCCAGCCAGGCAAAGTACTCGGTGAGAGCGGCGCCATCCCGAATATGGCACTGACGCATGCCCTCGAGCTCGACCTCGTTCTTGACAGCTTTGGCATCGCCGATAGGGCTCCTGGTCTCCTCAACTTTGTCCTCGCCACCAAGTGCCTTGTTCAACGCCCACGATGCGCGGTTGGATGTCAGGAACTTCTTCTTGCCATCCGATTCGCCGCTCGCCTCGAACGCTTCCTTGCTCAGTGCGGTGACATCGTCGAAGATTGCCTCGTACGGTCGGACCGTTACTTTGTCGCTGAGGTGGTTCTTGACGTCTTCGGGTAGCTTGCTCTCGTCAACGTAGAGGGTGGCGGTGGTCGGAGTCACAACTGCGTACGAGAAGAAGACGGGGTTGTAGGGGATGCTAGGTGGCGTCAGCGCATGCACACAGAATGGGCTGTTGGGCCTCCATACTCGCTACCACGAAGGTTGAACAGCCAGGCAATCTCGTCCAGCATAGACACGACGAAGCCCAGGCTCTTCTTTTTTTCGAGTTCCTTGCGTAGATCTTCGATCTTGTCGTCGAAGCTCTTGCCGGAGTACTGCAAGGGCTGCACGATGACCTTCTCGCTGGGGCGGGAAGGACGCTCGGCGGCCCAGACCAGATCAACCAAATTCTCGTCCACGGCCATGTACTCGCCGCCCTTCTTCTTGATCTTCTCGGCGAGCTTGCGCGCATCGGCGGCCGTGACCACGCTCGGGTCGACGCCTACGACTTTGCCGCCCTCGACCTGGTCGGCGGTCCATTCATGGATCGTAGGCACGTCCTGGATGCCCTGCTTCAGCAGCTCCCAATTGCTGTCCAGCTGCTTCTCGGCCTGGTTGAAGTAGCGCCCGTCGGTCGAGAGTGCCGCCTTGTCGTGCGTGACGACTGCATAGCCGGCTGAGCCCGTGAAGCCGCTGATGTATGCTGCGCGGGGTCAGCAGCTGTAATTGTGCAGCCAGGGGACGCGGAACTCTGACCTCGGCGGGCGTCGCAGGGCGCAATATACTCGCTCTGATGGCTGTCTTCGGACGGCACCACTACAATGTGTCAGTCGCGTGCGTGTTGGGACGTCAACGGATGGTGGGCCGGTTACTGTAGACGTCGACATTGCGCTCCTTCATCAGCTTGCGGAGCTCGGCGAGCCGCGCAGTGGTGTCGACCTTGGCCATGTCGATGGCGCACAGGGCAGCAGAGGAGTGAAATGCGCGGGAGACAAGGCGAGAGGATCGGGGGCCTACATGTGCAGCAGCAGTTGCGTGGGCTCGCACCTGCAGTAGCAAACGCGGGAGCATACCGAGCTTACCGTCCGGTGTCAATCAAAACCCCCACCTAGGGCTGCAGCTCCAGAGAGCCTTCGCAGTGCTTGCCCGCGGCCTTCCACCGAGCTAAGCGCAGACACAACCGAGCCCTGGTCTGCAGCCTTGCCAAGCCGTCAGTCTTGACGACTGTGTTGTGAGGCTCTGCGATTGACCAGGCATCGAGCACCTCGTCCAACTCGTTGGCCTCAACATGCAAATGCTATGTGGTCGCCTCCGCTCGCCTTTTCCACCCCGCTCTCTTCTCGTCAGGTGAGCCAATCACACCAAACCCACTCCTGCGCCACAGCCTTTCCACCACCGAAGCATACCTACAATCGCCGCATATGCACATGGACTAGCCAGCATCCCGCTGCGAGTATGCAACATTTGCCATAGGTAATTGGTTAATAGGAAAGGTGGGCACATTTCTCATTGATTCCATGTACTCATTCACCAACACTACGTGCTATTCCGTCACTCCTTTCAACTAGCTTGTTGTGTCATGCCCCCTCTCGCTTCTTCACGTAGATACGTGCTGCGCGCCTTTCACTCCCTCACACCCGCAGTCAGCTCAGGTATGGTGCTACTTCGTAAACAGCTCGCTTGGCCCGTGCACAGAACTTCAGAAGCGCCGTCACCAACAACCACCCACTAAACTTTGCGCAGCATTAGAGTCGCACTCTATCATGGCGACCAAAGGTCCTCAGGCGGCTCAGGCCTTTCCGCTGAGCCTCGAGGAGATTGAGGGACTGGTCAAGTCACTCTACGACCCCGGCCACGCAAAGAAGATATCTCAGAACGAAGCCACGTTGAGAGTTCTCCAGCGCTCTCCTCAGGGGTGGGAGATTGCAGATGCTCTCCTGAAGAGTCACGACGAGCAGGTCCGCTTTTTTGGAGCGCTGACCTTGACAGTCAAGCTCAACGCCGACTCGTGAGCACCCCATTTTGCTAGGCGCCAGCTTGTCTCTAACCTTTTGCAGGGCGGAGCTCACAGAAGAGCAATCGGAGCAGTTGTTGTCGACATTGATCGTACGTTGACACGCTTTTGTCTGTGCCCAAGCTCCAACTCATACCGGCAGAATCATCTGGTTTCACGGCCAGCGTCTTCCATTGCCACGCGGAAAGTGAGCTCAACCCTCGCGCAGTACTTCACCAAGCCGATTTCCGTCTGGATATTGTCCATCCGCAGCCTGATTGCCTCTTTCGCCGCCCAACAGCCTGTACTGGATGAGACTCTCGACAAGCATCCTTCGACATGGGATCTACTGCCGCAAATGACCGACGAGCAGCTCCTCGTGCTCCTTGACTTTGCCATGAACCTGGCAGACGAAGCTAAGAAATTGTCTAACATGCCAAAGTGAGCAAACTTCATCTCTCATGGTCCTACACGAGTGCTGACGACCTCAGTCGAACTCCACACGAGCGTATGATCGCCAACGCAGAGAGCATCGAAGTGCTTCTGCAGGTGTCTTTCGGGCGTGGGATGAAGTGGCTTTCTGCACCAATCAATGACCCAAATTACGCCGAGTCCGTTCAGCTGGGCGAGAAGATTTGTGTGGCAGCTCTGAAATGTTTCACCGTAAGTCACATCCATCTCCGAAGAAGGAGTGCTGACAATGCAGGGCTGGATATTCTACGCTCAAACCGAGTTCCGGGAAGCACCCGAGAAGCTCCAGTATCTTCGCTCGGTGAACGAACTGGCTCTGACCTGCTTGGAGTATCATGTAGAAGACGCCATGGAGTTAGTTGCTGAAGTGCTGGAGAACTATTCCAAGTTCTTTGAAAAGAAACACCAAGAGATGCTATGGTCAGCAATTGCAGGTCCATGGGGCATGGAAATCCTCAAAAATTCTGATGCCGAGACCGTCTCCCTTGCCCGAATTATTGTTGCCTATGGGCAAACTTTGCTAGACTTCAAGGACCTATACAAGTTCCCGCATCTATCGCATAACCAGCAGGTATTGTGTAAGTACTGTCGCCGCGCCGTTCGCCCCTATACCTTGCACTGTATTCAAGCTGGGCTACTCTTTGCTAACGTACCTGCACAGCATTCTTACATGACCTCCTCAAATATCCAGAGCCAGTAGGCGTCGAAGACGAGGTCGCTCCTGTAGTTCTGGAGTTCTGGAGCAACTACGTAAGCTCCGTTGCAGAAGAGCAGTTCCAATATCCGGCAGATGAAACGCAACCAGACTGGATGAATGGCGCGAAAGCAAATGTCTTCCAGGCGATATCCGAGCTTGTGCAGAAGATCATCTATCCACCGCCCGATGTCACGGAGATATGGGATGCCGATTCCAAGAGAACATTCAAAGTGTTCCGCGTTGATGTCCGGGATATCATTGCCGAAGCTTACGAAACCCTTCGCGATGATCTGACCGATCAGTTCATCAGTTTCACCCTGCGCGCTCTTGGAGTCAACAATTGGCTGGAACTTGAGGCAGGTCTATTCGGACTCGTCTCTATCGCAGATGCGTTCAACGACAAGGTGGACGAGCGCTTGATTCGACTCTTCGATCAACCCCTGCTGTCCACTGTGTCCGGGAACGAAGGCGTGCCCGGTATCACGCGTAGGACCACCGTTGAAGCAGTGGCAGCTCTCGACCACTTCTTCCTTCGCAACCCCCGCTTCTTGCCTCAGGTTCTACCGTTTCTTCTCACAGCCTTGGCTTTACCCGCAACTGCGCATAGCGCCGCAAAGTCATTCGCTTCGTTATGCTCAGAATGCAGGAAGTCCTTGACCGGAGAACTGGACTCGTTCTTCCAGATGTATCAGCAATTCCTTACGTACCCCACGGCCGAAGAGTTCACGAAGAGCAAAGTCCTGGAAGGCATTGGCGCCATTGTGCAAGCTCTCGATACAGAGGAGAAACAGCTTGTTGGCGTTCGTCAGCTGTTCTCCTATGTCGCTCAGGATGCTATGCAAGCTATTAATGTGACAAATGGAAGCAACGATGCCGAACAAGGGCAAGTGCTCGCCTTGACTACATTGAAGTGCTTGACGAGTATTGGCCGCGCCCTTCAAGCTCTGGACGAAGAGGTTGTAGACCTAGAGTCCGATGATCAGCATTCTACATTCTGGTCTCAAGGACCGGGGAAAGAGATTCAGAATCAGGTCATCAATTTTGTAAACTACCTGACACGAGTGTTTCCTGGAAACGATGAAATCATTGAAGCAGCCTGTAACGTCTTACGCACAGGCTTTAAAGAGACCATACCTGGACCGTTCGTTCTTCCACCATCCGCAGCAGCCGACTTCATCGTAAAGACCACTGTGCGGACACCTCGTCTACCGTATGTCTTAGACACCGCATGCTGCTGGCTGTCTTCGCACAAACACAATCCGCCCGAAGGTTTTGCAGTTCATGCGCAGCGTCTGCTACAACACAACATCGGTATTATGCAGGCGTTACAGCACCCGCGCAATGATCCAGAAATTGCCGTAGGCTGCATCGAGCTCATCCAAAACTTCATCAATTCAAAGCCACAGATCCTGACAAAGCAAAATCCGGACATCCTTGCCGGCATGTTCGGCTTCACTATCGAGTCGGTCAAGTCACCTGAGGTCTTGCCGAAGCGGGCGGCGGCTAAGCTTTGGAAGGACGTCTTCGAGCTAGCAGGCAATACACACAGTCAGCATCAAGCAACAGCGCAGGACATCCTCAACCACTTTGGACCGTCCATCACGCATGCTCTCATCTCGAATGTCTGTGGTGAGGTCGATCAAACAAGCCTAGAACATATTGTGGTGCCCCTGCGCGCGCTCATCAAGTCGGACAAGAATGCACGGGCATACATCTCCAATTCCTTAGCTGAGCAACCGCTTCTGCAACGTTATCAGCAAGAGACAGGCGTACAAGATCTGGTGCGGAAATTTCTCGAGAGCTTGACTCGGTAAGTCATGATACGTTCATCTAAAGTTTTATGGACCTGACATATGTACAGAAATGCAAAAAACTCCATGGCGTTCAAAGAAGCTGTCAAGGCTTTCTGGCAAAGCTGCAAACAGCTACAGATGCAGCTCCAACCGGAGGTGATGAATCCTGCTCACCGTTTTGCTCAGCACAACATCTACTAAGCATTCTCCTCACGATACTAGCTCCGCACGCACTAGAACTCAGCAAATGCCGCCAACGCAAAGGTGAGGCCGAATGAGAGTTTGAAAGCGACATTGTCTCGCACCAGGGACCGAACATTGGTCTGTTTGAAGCGGCGCTGGAGGAAAGAATACGGTATGACATGTATACCCCTAGACTCGATGAACTGGACCTCGTCAGCATCTGCCTGGGCGTTTCCTCTCTGATAATATAGATAGCGGGTAGCATATCTACCCCAGGATACAATACCACACCTCATTACCAGTGCTGTCGAACCTCACAAAACGCATAACACATACCTGTAATACGAATATTCCCAGACCAATCAGAATAGCCAGCGGCTTGCTGAAGACACTGATTCCCAGCCCACACAGCACCCCCAGAATCGAACCCATGCTGACTTGCCTAATGGCACGTGGGTTTGCGGCTCCAGATTCGGTAATAATGGGCACGCTCGCCTCGGAAGAGTAGTTCTTGGTGAGATCCGAGGTGATCTTAGACAAAGGATCTGGTCCGTCGCATCGGATGGGGTGACGGTATTGGTGCAATAATAAAGGTGTGGAGAGAAGGAGCGGCGTGGTCAGGATGAGGCCGCGTCGGAGGCCAGGCATGAGGAAAGACATCTTGCACTGTTTCTGGTACGTTGCGTACTGGTAACGAGACTGCGATGGTCTTGATTTGATGGTCGAGTAAGGATAGTGATCTTGGAGGTATGCGACAAGCTGGTGCTTGAGATCTGAGTCCGTCCTCGAAGTGAAGTGTGCAGCTCTAGATGATACGCACGCTTGTCTGAAGCTCTGGTAGGCAGGCGGCTGAGTGTTGATGATATTGCAATACCTGGATAATATAAGAGACATGTGCAATTGCTGACAAGGATAAACCGAGGAGGGTGACAAAGGTCGAGATTGGTGATGTCATTGGCTCTTCTGGCGTCACGCTAAGGCCGATCGGAACTAGAGCTTGGACCCTGTATTGCTGCTTCCAACGTCGCGTCGCGACCGATATTGTGATGGACTCTGAACCATTTCTTTCAATTGCTTCATGTCGCTCGTTATGATACCGAGCTCGCTGTAGGAGCACAAGGAGCTGCTAACACATAGATTCATCGGCCACAATGGCTCCACGCACGCTGCTCCTGGCGTTTGCGAACCTCCTGATCCCCGTTGCGATCCTGATTTTTGCGACAGGCTTCTTCCCGTATAAGCCGTTCATGCCTGGCCTAGCGGAGTACGAAGAGCTCGGATGGAACGATGTGCTGGGGTCAGATTGGCAGGAGCCGCCTGAGGCGCCTTTTGACAAGCTGGTCTTTATGGTCGTAGACGCACTGAGGAGCGACTTTGTCTTTGGGGAGGAGAGTGGGATGAGCTTTGTGCAGAGGTACAGCCACTTGAGCCGAACTAGGCTAAGGAGAGGCTCATAGTCGCTGACTATCACCCAGTCTTATACGAGACGGTACGGCACTACCCTTCACAGCACATGCGACCTCCCCGACCATTACGATGCCCCGTGTTAAGGCTATAACGACTGGATCGATCCCCTCCTTCCTTGATGTCATTCTGAATTTCGCCGAGTCCGACACCTCGTCCACGCTCGCTACGCAAGACACGTGGCTTGCACAGATCAAGGCAAGGGACTTCAATGGCGGCAAGGGCAGGCTGGTCATGTACGGGGACGATACCTGGCTGAAGCTGTTTCCCGACTTCTTTGATAGAGCGGATGGAACGAGCAGTTTCTTTGTTTCGGTCAGTGCGCTCCGTTGCCGTGTATGTAGGAGCAATACGATGTTGACATCTGGTACTGTGCAGGACTTCACAGAAGTGGACCATAATGTGACAAGGCATATTCCTAGTGAATTACTGAACAGTGACTGGAACGGTATGATCTTGCACTATCTGGGTCTAGATCACATTGGACACAAAGCTGGTCCTAAAAGGTAATCGAAGGACAAATGTTGGAGGGGCCTATGGCTAACGGCGCGACAGCCCCAACATGATTCCAAAACAGAAAGAGATGGATGAAATGGCGCGAACCATCTACACAGCCATCGAAAATGAGGATCATCTCACAAACACTCTCTTCGTTCTCTGCGGCGACCATGGAATGAATGATGGCGGTAACCACGGTGGATCATCCCCTGGCGAGACTTCACCTGCCCTTGTCTTCATGAGTCCAAAGCTCGCGAAAATGGCCGGAGCGGCAGAGGGGAAAAGTCCTATCAAATCGAAGCACGAAGGCGAGTTCGAATACTACAAGATGGTCGAGCAGAGCGACATCGCCCCGACACTCGCTGGTTTGCTCGGGTTCCCTGTGCCTCAGAACAACCTTGGTGTATTCCTTCAGGAGTTTCTTGGCTTCTGGGACAGAGGTGCGTGGGTACTACAGATTGCTTGATGAGACATTAACAAGTGTAGGGACCGATCGTGTGCAACTCCTCTTCCGGAACGCGGAGCAGATGAAGAAGATCGTGGAAGCCAAGTACACGAGCTTGCGCTTTGACAGCAAGGTTCTGACCTCGGAAGAGATGACATTCGATTGCTCTTCGCCGGTAAGTCTTTTTGGGTCACAATTTTGATTCACGTACTAACTTGGGAGAAGGGGAGCTTGACAGAGGGGCAGTCTTTAGCTTGTACTTGGCAGGCAGCCCTGCGCAATATGAACAATCACGACGCTTTGATCAAGCTTTTGTATTCGGTAGGTATAATTTCCAACATATGGCATCAACGGAGCGATGTGAGATGGAAGCAACGCTAATGGCAATAGTTCATGCATAAGGCACAAGACACGATGTCTGGTACGGCATCAAATTATGACGTGCCACGCTTGTTCATTGGCCTTGCTATCGCATGCCTCGTCTGTGGCCTAAGCTTCTTAGCTTTACCCGCATTGCGTTCCATTTCCTCAGCTGGCATTTCTGTGGCAGTCGCTTCAGCTTTATTTGCTGTCAATATGTTCGCATCTTCTTATGTGGAGGAAGAGCATAATTTCTGGTACTGGGCGACGTCGGCATGGTTCCTCGTGCTCTTCGTCAGTAGTATGCGGAAAGAATGGTCGAGTCGATGGATGTTTCATCCCGCTCTCATGGCATTGCTCGTCCACCGAGCTATCAGAAGGTGGAACCAGACAGGCCAGAAGTATGCTGGAGCCGACGATATCGTCAATAGTGGCATCTTCCATGGCAACAGCGTCATCCTGTGGTCTCTCGTAGGCGCAACATACATGGACGTTACCCTGCGCTTAGCTCGCCATCTTGCGCGCTCTATAGCGACTTTCGACCGCGAGTCGAACGGCGATGTCGAGATTGATTCGACCGCGCAACACCGTATGATGGGCACAATTGCTGTGCTACCACTAGTAGGCACAGCTTTTGTGTTCAAACTTGCCTTCACCGCAAAGGACGCTCCTGAGTTGACACGTGGCATGACTGAGAACTTACTCGACGGACTAGCATCGTTGAACCTCGTCGGGCTGGCGAGAATGGTGTTTGGGGGCCTGGCATTGAGTGCGACTTGGATCATCTTTGCAGAGTGGCAGCGCAGCAAAAAGCGTTCAAAACGGGGACGAGAGGGCAATGGCGGTAGGTCTTCACGCAGTATGGTATGACACTACGACTGACCAATATCTCGCAGATCTCGCAGTCGCTCTTTTCGACATGATCGTGCTCTTCCTCCTAACGCAGACCAAAGCGCATAATATCCCACTCTTTCTTCTTGTCAGAGTGCAATTCATCTTCCTTAGTAAGTTGAAAAGCGCTCTCTTCATTCGACTCATCTAACAAAAACCAGCCTTGCTCGACCTTCCCCCGACCGCCGCGACGCTGACGTGCCTCCTCCTTACGCAAACCTCCTTCTTCGCCCTCGGGAACAGCAACTCCATCTCCTCTATCGATCTCTCAAATTCATACAACGGCATCTCAGGATACAACGTTGGCGCTGTCGGACTTCTTGTGTTCCTTTCAAATTGGGCCGGTCCTGTGTTCTGGAGTCTCGCGGGCATCCTCCTTCTCGGTAAACACGGCGCCACGCAACGCTACATCAACACGGATGAATTGCACGTCGCGGACTGGGTAGCGGAAGAGCGCGAGTACTTGAATACCATGGCGCGGAAAGAGGAGAAGGCTAGAGATGACAGGAAAGATCAGAACATTTGGCTTGGACATGTTGCGCTACTTACGTTCTGGACCGGGGTGATGCTGGTGAGCGTCATGGCTGCTTGTACGCTTCTGAGGCAGCACCTGTTCATTTGGACTGTATTTAGTCCGAAGTACTTGTTTGCCATGGCATGGGGTGTGGCGTGGCATATGGGTGTTACAGTTGGGTTGGGAGGTGTTCTGTGGTGGGTCGGGATGTGGTAGTGAGGAGATGCAAGAGTATGTACGAGAAGAAACTGTGTTGAACTACTGGATGCGACAGCAGTAATACTGCCTTGTTAAAGGTTCTGCTAGCGTTGTTGATGACGACTGTGATCAGCTTAGACTACATCATTGCTACGTACCGGCCGCCCCAAACGCCCACGCCTATTCCCAGAAGTAGCTTCAATGCAGGCTCAAGTCTGCTTGTCAGAGCTACTTTCCTCCACCGGGTTCTGTGGTATCGTGGTAGGGGAGATCGCATTGTCCTCGGTCTCCAGCTCTTCACGTCGCTTTGGATCCTCCGAACTCTGCCTGGCGATCTTTTCTGGCTCTTTACCACGATATCTTCCCAACAGTCCTTGACTCTTGCGCCGCTTCGGGGTCTTCGATGACTCTCCTTTGTTCTGGGTGTGACCTCCCATGGTAGTACCAGAAATTCTTCTCGCTTTCTTCTGCTCCGCGTTGTCCACGACGTGTTCCTTTGACTTCATCTTTCCCACCTGCTTCATAGTCTTTTTTAGCTGCTTCTCCTTTTGCTTCGCCAATTCCAGCTGCTTCGCATTCTGCTTTGCCACACCCTTGGCGACGGCTTTCTCCACGACGTCCTCTGGTATCGGAGGCGGTAGCTCCTGGCCGCAACCGGTACAATGCTGATCCTCCCCTTCGTTGAGCGCCCCACAGAGCATGCATTTCCACGACGCCTCCATGACGTGTAAAAGCTCGGGCAACTTGCGCTCGGTATCGGTGTCTGGCTTTTCTGACATCGGGGGCTTCTGAGTGGTGTCTACCTTTTCCAATGTGTCAGCCTTCCAATGCCCTTGCTGAACGGGGTTGTGCGGCTGTTCAGGCACGGAAGGAAGTCTTGGGTGAACTTTTTGCTGGTCGAGCGCGGACTTGTCGGAGGCAGGTAGATTCTCGTACTTCTCACTGATGGAGGACGTCCGGCGTAGCCTGTCGGTGTCAGTTGAAACGGTCTTGTAGGGAAAGATCAACTGAGTTGCAGTCTCACGCGCTGTCTCTGCGAGCTTCGACCTCCTCGGGTGTCAGCAATCTGAATGGCGGGCTCTGGACGGCGGACGTAGGGTTGCTCGAAGAGGCATTCTCCCACTCGGGGTCGCCGACTGCCGCTTCCTCGCTGCGCTTCGATGGACTGTGAACGATGGAGTCTGGGTTGATCCAGGATGATGCAATGCTGTCCTATTCGCATGTACCGGCTTCGACTTGGGCTCCACTGGCTTGCAACTCAGCGTTGGTATGCTTTGGTGATTTCGGAGACTCTGATGAGGTACTGGCGTTGGACGTGTTGCGATTGTGGCCTGACATATCGAGTTACTGAATGTGAGCGAAAGGATATGGATCAATATGCGAAGATTGTGAGAACTGATACGACGATGTGTGTGTGAGGTAGCTCTCTTCGCAGTCCTTCTAGGCAGCTGACTACGCTGCTGTTTTGGGGAGCTGGCTCTTACCATGGCAATGCTGAGAGCTTTCCCATTTCTTAGATGGGATGGAAATGGGAAGGAGAAGTGCATAGTAGCACCTCCCGTCAGCGATAGCTTAAGGCAGGTTTCGCAAGTACCATTGAACCACTTCGATGGCCAACCCAAAGCTAACGAAACGGTAACAAAGAAGATACACGGTGAGTCGAGGCAAACACGCATGCAATTGTGCTGGCAGCCTTCAGCATATATTGCTGCAATTGAGACCGAGACTTACTAATTTTAAGATCGACAGTTAGAGAATGGAAAATTTAATTAGTGTTCATGAAATAAAGCTTGAACTTTATTTAATCCTACATTCGTGCTTGTAAATGCACCTGAATACACTCAAGTCTCGCTTATGCTACGTCCAGTGGAGGGATTATCCAATGTGCCATGATGATTATGGTGTGCTAGCTGAGAACCAAATTGATGGCCAAAGCCGCCGCAGGAACGCGATACATGCGCCCGTGCACTACGTGCTGCATCTACGGGGCACCGTTGCCTCCGAACATATTCTGCAAGTTCTGGAAGAATCCCACCGCAGCTGCACCAAAGTGGATAGCCAGTTGATCGTCCTGCGGCTGTGGATGGTCCAAGCGACGCTCAGCGTCAGCAATCAAGCGGTTGATCTGGGCTTGGTTCAAGTTGTCGGGAGCCCTGCTTGTCGTCAGTGATAAATCTACATAACAATGCATGGGGTTTCATCATACCAATTTCCTGGATCGACAGTGACGTTGCGGCGACTATGCGAACAGTGCTCGAGATGCTGGACATTGCCGTGGTACGGCACCAAGCACTGCCAGCAAAAGTCATGTCTACATGTGTTACGATGCATATGGTCGCAGCCACCATTCTTCTCGATGTTTACGCCGCACTTTGGACATGGCTTCGCGCCCATCTTCTTAATCTGCGCGAGAGACTGCTCGTTCTCCTTCTCTTTAACTTTGTCACAGCTGGTGTTACTGTGCCAAGGACGAACGCAGGTCAGGCATATCTCGTAGTCGCAGTAGCAGCATGCGATGTTCTGCTTGGCCTTTGACTTAGTGCTGCGCTTAGTGGTGGCCTGGCATTCTTCGATGGAGAAGTAGTGGCCGCATTTCAATGAGAGACAGGCGATGAAGTTGGGTGATGCGGCCAGATGGTGCTTGACAAGCGCTTTATCATAGTCCACGAAGAAGGCCTTCGTGCAGATCTGTTTCAGTGCGGTGGCATCCATGTTATGCTCACACTTTGGGAATGGGCAGGCCAATTCTGGTTCGTCGAGTTTGCGACTCGCAATCTTGTCCTTTAGCATTTTCTGGATACACAGCGAGCAGATCTCCGAAAAGTGCGCGCAGGCACCAGTAAGCTTGAAGGAGCGGGCCACGCTCTTGGGTGTGCCACAAATGGAGCATTCCCGCTTCTCTGCTGGTCCCTTCCGCTTGGGTCGTGCAGCCGCCTCTTGGCTCTTGTCCTCTTCTTCAGTGGGCTTCACAACAGCACCAGCCTTGACGCGCGCAACTTTTGCCTTGCGGGCAGGCGCAAGCGAGGGTGTTTGGTCCGCTGCGGGCTCCGGTACCGGGGAATTCTCGGGAGTGATCGGGTTGCGGCGACTGCCAGGGCGGCCTGTCTGGACGTCATATAGAGTGCGACGTGCAGGCTGACGCTTTGATCGTGTCGAAGGCGCCATGTCGAAAGTTGTGCGTAGTTGTACGAGGTTGAAGAGTATGCTATGTTGACTTGAGGTTGCAGTGAAAATGGTGTGCCGAGAGTGGAATAGTGCGAGCAATAGTTGGGTAAGCTCGGAAAATATATCGATGGGCACGGCACAGGCATCGGGCAGTGCCTACAGATTGATCTGCTGGGTACAATTCACAGTGTTGCTGTACTTTCAATGCCTCGTTGAGGGGTCACCTCGCAGTGACTGCCGGCATGCGGATGAGGTGTGCTTGCCCCTCTCATAGACACTGCTCGGAGTTTGGGTACAGATGGTGACGGAAAGTGAGAACAAACGAATGCCAAGATCGAGCGAAGCATCTCACCACATATGAGATGAAAACCAGAAGACCAAGCATAACAGGTTTGAGAGGACGGAAAAACATTGGACAAGTTCATGAATGCTTGGAATGTTACAATGAACTTCGGAGCGGTGAGCGTCCGCAAGACATAATCGGACTAGATTCGAGTAACTTACCGAAATCCCCATTGCTCGTGTCTAGTGTCTTTACCCCTGCTAAATGCATGAAAGTCATGAAGGCTTTACTCTTAGACTTTACTTGCCGGTGTGACGTCTCCGTGAGTGCGGACCGATGGTTCATGCCTTCCATAGACCGTCTACATGGCAAAAGCGCCGAAGAAAGCGCCTCCAATAATGTTGCCTATCGTTACGGGGATACAAGACGCCCATATGAAGTTTCCCATACCAAAGTCCGTCCCGTAAAACATGCCGATAAGCACGAGAAAGTAGTTCGCAATCGAATGATGGTAGCCCATCGCGGCAAAGCAAAGTAATGACGATGCAGATTCCGTAAATCTCTGATCTATTGTCGCGGCCCTGGGTGGCTAGAAAGAAAGCTAGTCCAAGGAGCCAGTTGCACATGATCCCACGCGTTACGTTGTAGCCCCAATTGACGTTGACGCGAACTTCAGCCTGTGTAACGGCATACGAAGTCTGGGCCTCGGTCTGGAAGACGTCCGCCCAGTAGAACACGATGCCAGCATAGAATAGACAGCCAGCCGCGTTGAAGATATAGCTGATGATTCAGTGTCGAGCCATGTCATATAACGTCGTCCTCCGTCGCATGGTGGAGTATGCCATAACGAACATGTTCGATGTGCAAAGCTCCATGTTTGTGAGCATGATGATGACGAACCCCGTTGGGAATGTGAAGGCGGATACTAGCGTTGCCATGCTAGGGTTGCTTGCTCGGAGACTTGATGCGCCGCCAGCGATCATGATGTCAAAGCCGGCACTGAGACTTATGGAGATTCCAGCCAGGCAGGATTTGATGATGAGTCCGATCGAAGATAGGCGCGCTTTTGCGATGCCAGTAGTCTCTGCGAGACGTAGGACCTCTACAGGTGTATGCGAACCGACGGGGGAAGTAAGATCTGCTGGCGCGAGGGTTTTGTGTTCGCGGTCTGCAGACATAATAGGTACAGATGGATTCCGGAAAACGGAAACGTTATTGGAAAGTTGTGGAGTACGAACCAGAATACGGATCAGAAAGAGAGCGAGCGAACATATAGACCAAGAACAGAAAGCATTGAGACACAAACCGTTGAGATACGTCAAGTGCCGCATCATTGAATTTCTACGTACCGGAGCAATGTTCACAACCTTCAGGTAAGGATGAGAGCGGGTCTTCAGCGGAACGCGATCACAATGACGATACATCCAGTCGTTATCTCCAGCATCTTAACCAAGCGACAGCGCACCTTGGAGGGATCCTCTTCGATTGAAAGCATATCTGAGATGTTGTACTGCAAATATTGGTGTCATTCCTGCTGTTGGTGTTGTTGTTCGAAGATGGTGGCGGCTTCAATCTTGGAACCTTGGAAGGCTCCGATACCGGTACCAGTAGTTCTTTTGCCAAGGCGCCAGTGCACTACGGGCTTACCCCAACCTCATGCCACGCAGAGACGCTCTCTCTGCCAAGCGATGAAAAATTAGATTCTTCGCCTTAATCCATCATGCTGTGGACATCTGCATTGTTAGTGCTATGCCAAGAAGTCGCCTGTTGCTAAGCAGAGTTGAAGGTGAAAACCCTGTGAAGTCCATATGTCTGTCATCCGTTGCTTCAACGGGTGATGTATACGCACTGGGCTGCAAGTGTCGTCCGAAAAGCAGTGGAATGCTACATGCATCATTCTCAGACTCTAAAGATGTTAATGCAGAGACTTGAGCCAACGGATATGGCGACGGCTCTACTGTCGTCCCATGATCCTTCTTGGGCCGCAAACAATGTGTCGAAGGGGAACCGGCGAATCATCTCACGATGGCCTTTCACGGACGTCTCTCCCAGGCTAAGGATATTCGTGAGAGACTTGCACACTTATGCGTATAGTCCTTCGCATGTGCAAGGCCCACGACTAAAAAGTGCCGATGAGCCTTTCACAAGGCTGACTGATGTGGATGTTCCACCTACACACACGACGGGGCTCTGGCCCCAGACGTGATTCGTCAGCGTTATTGGGACTACATACTTCGAGCTGTATTCTGCGCACTACAGACTCCGGTGAACATGGATGGGCGCGCAGACACGGCACGCACTGGCCATGGGATAAGTCATTGTAGTCTACCCGACCGGTGAGCTGACCGCGAGGCTGAGCCTCATAGCATCTCTGTTGGCCAATGATATGGTGGTAGAGGAGCAATATGTGGACTATGCCGAAAGCATCCCGTTTTCTCAACGTCCACCTCATTGACGCTAGAAATTGCAGTGCATGCTGTCGGGCTCACTTGCATCGACCGGCATGAAGGATTTATACGCCTGCACCAGTATCTGCCCATCGATCATAAAACCCACGCCACCCATTTCGATCACAGAGTGATATCTTCATGGGCTAGTAGGTGAGCTGCATTCAAATAAAATTACAAATGTCACCAACAACCAAGACATCGCAAGAACTGCAACAGGGCCATTGAAAAGAGACAACAGTTCTCGATAGTAAAGCCAGGAATGTGTCTCCAACGTATTTGGATTGATATAGTATAGAAGGACAATCATGTGTGAATTACGCCTTGAGCACCGCGCTAAGGAAGGACCTCGTAGGCAAGTGAACGCCGGGATTAAGCACCGCAATGGTCTCTCCTGATCAAAAGATAGGGGAAGAACAATCCAAGACGCCTCCCATACTGTTCCCAATGCTCCGCGACTTCGTGATCCAGATGCCGCTGGCTTGACGCCGTTCCAAATTCTATCATCTTCATGTACGTTCGTGCCTCTTCTTTGCTCTTCCCTCGCTTCTGCCCTATGCCACGTAGTAAAGTTTCATGGCACTCAGCACCCTCTTCCTGCACACAGGACAATTCTGCACCTCCCTTGCACATGGCAAGCACGCTACCACATGTCCGCAGTCGTAGAAAGCCGCTTCGGCAGGTTCATCCCAGCAAATCCTGCACATGCGTTCCGCCTCCTGCGCGTTCTTCCAATGCGTCACGCCTTCTCCAAACTTCTTGTCGTTCTTCCAACCACCAACGTACGTGTTGCCAGTGGCTGCCTCGACGAAGGTACCAGAACCGTGTTGCTGATTGTCGACCCAATCGCCGTCGTACGTGTCACCGTTTTGGAAGGTGTATAAGCCATGACCATGGCACTGGCCCAAGCGGAATGCACCTGAATATGTAGCGCCAGAGTGATAGATTCGCATGCCGTGGCCGTGGCGGTGACCGTTCTTGATTTCGCCCTTGTAGTACTGTGACGAGAAGTAGCTGTACTCGAAGTGTCCATTCAACCTGCTCGGGAAGTTACGGGCAAATGCACGATGGGCAAGATACGCCTGAGGATCTGCGAATGCCGCTCGATCAGCAAGAGAGGAGCGTTGTTCAGCCGTGACGGGGAAATAGGTGATGATGATAGTTGTGTTAGCAAGATCGAGCTGAGCGAAGGAGCGTCGATGCTTGATGGGACGAGTGCTCGTGAGGTCCTCCTCTTCGCAGAGTTCAATCTTCTTCTTGTCTTCCATTGGAAGCCCGAGAAGCTTCACGACTGTCTCGTCTACCCTGGCCGTTTTCAAGGATATGTACGACCCACGAGGTTCCAGGAGCTGTTTCTCTGCATTCCATAGCTTGAGGAAGAAATAGATCTCTTCTGGTGGTGGCTCGGGAGTACGGACGCGTTCTGGTGGTGGCGGCTGAGCCGATTCAGATGGCATACTGACGGGCGGTGGCGGTGGTAGCGAAGTGTCGTCTTGCGTGCCTCCCATTTCAGTATCATCTGGCATTATGGGCTCAGGCATTATGGCATCTTCCGTTGGCAGACCAGGCATCTCAGTCGACCCAAATTCGACCATAGTCATGTCTATGACACCAACGTTTTCGTTATGCGGATCAGTCTCAACTCCTGTTACTGGCGGTTCGACAGGTAGAATGAGCGATTCTTCTGGCTCGCTCATTGGAGTGTCTTCTGACTGCGGTATGGTCTCTGGTAGAGGCGGGTCTATTGTGGCATCGGCATCTACATTCGTCGTCTCCCTCTGTATTTCTTCGGCTATGGGTTGCGTTGGGGCTATTTCTTCTGTCTGCGTCTTTACGGCTTCGGTCTTTGGAAGCTCAGGCAAATCGGCGACATCGATAATGTGTACCCAAATGTGACGGCATGCAAAGGGAGAGTCTGCCAAAGTCCACTGTTTGTCCTCGGTGTATCGATCATAGCTACCCCTGGAATAGAGGGTCTTCCCTGTGCCCAGGAGCTGTGGACGGCCCGATGAGCCTCGAATGGGATCCATGAACCAGAAAGTGATTTGTCGTCGGTCCTTGATGTCGGGTAGTACAGATGCCAATTGTCCGCTGATCTCTGCGCAACCAAAATTGCTTCCAAGTTGCACCATGTGAACATGTTCTGGATTTGTGGCTTGCCGCTTGGAATCGTACGCATCGAAGATGCCTGCGCCCTCATGCTTCTCGAATATTCGAGAGTCAACCACTTGAAAGTCAAGCATGGCAACAGGCTCTTGTGCCCCATCTACCGTCGTCTTGGTCTCTGCGACAGTCTCAGGAGCAGACACGTCCACGGGAATTGGAGGCATTGGGGCTGACGTCGAGGATAATTTCTCCTTCTCCACTTCATCCTGAAGCCATCCTGGCACATCCCATTGCTCCGCGTTTGCGTCAGCGACGAAGGCTGCTTGCGCCACATCATCGCGAATGTACATTGCAATGTAGGCCACTGCTTCATTTCCATACAGTGGTTCCTTGCCAGACTTGCCCTCATGCTCGTCAACGGCCTGTCGTTTAGTAAGACACTTGACTTGGTTTTCGTCCTTGCTGTCGGAATAGCTGTACCATCGAGACCCTGGTCCTTCGGGCCTGAGAATCGGTTGGTAGACGTACGACTGCAAGGTTTGCTTGTGAAGTACGAATCCGTACAGAGTGTAGGACGTCTCGCCAACGGTGAGATGGTCATCCAATGTGACCTTGTTAAGTACTTTGACGTACGAGCGCGTCTTTACATCGAAGTGTTGACGATCAAGCTCGATTGTTAGCAATTGGGGTAAAGGCGCCCCGGACACCACAAAGTTTGTGGAATTTTCCACCGCTTCCTGCATTGTGTTGACGCCAATGACTGGTACTTGATACGTGGGAATGCCAGTAGTGTAGTCTCGCACTGGACCAAAAAGCGACTGTAGCACCTTGGACTCTAGAGTGTCGTCCAATTCCTCTTCAAGCTTGATCCGCAAGATCTCCCAAGTCTGCACAACATCAAGTTTGTCGAGGCGATCGTGTATTCCATACCACTCCAACGCATCAAGAACCTCATCCAGTGAGACGGACCCCGCACCTGGATCGACTTGCGTCCGAAGCATGAACAAGACTTTCTGCAATGCGGTGACAAGAGGCTTTGGCCCAGTGAATGGCGCCTCCTCTGGATCTGGCACGCAAGCGTTGTACAAAACGGCACGGAATGGCTTGAACAATAACCAGGACGCAACTGCGGAGATCATGTTCCCTCCAGGCGCGCTGGCATCTTCTCCCAGAATCAGCGATTGCAAGCCAGTCATCGCGAAGCTATCCCAAGGATTCTCTCGACTGTGATGTTCCCAGAGACAGTTGGTCTCGTCATGGATGACGCGAATGTAGCCTGTGAACGCAAGCTTATCGTCTCGAAGTAGGGCAGCTCGATGGCCTCGCATGCGGTGGGCAATGTCATAGTATGGTCCGTGGAATCGCGTCCAGCCCCAGTCTGGTGACCCGCTGCAGAACCGGTGCAGGGCGGTTCGAGAATAATGTACACGAGGCTCGGTGGGGTTGTATAGTACAACACTCACCTGTGCAGCCACGCTTTTTCGTTTGGGAACGCTTTTTGACCCAAGTAGTGGGAGAGTCGCGTGTTGGGGATCTAACGGAGTGTCTGCTGCGACTGCTGGCACGTGTTGCACGGTCTCCATCTTATCTTGCTTCCGGTCCTCCTTGCTGACGTCTTCTTCATCGGTGGCGTCCTCGTCTTTCGCAGACTCTCCCTTCTCCTTCGAGTCCATGGCGCTCAAGCACTCCAGATATACACTAAGATAGTCCGAATCGTTACCTTTGGGATAGAACTTGATCTGCCACTGGTGCCCGTCCACTGTGACGACGTCCGACTTCATAACGATATCGCGGTTCGGCTTCTCGCGCGTGCCGTTGTAGGCGTCAATGGTCCAAGTGATGCGTCCGCTCTCTCCAGCAGTGTATTCCGGCTCATCTAGAGGCAAAAATGCCTTGCTCTCCCAGTACTCGTGATCGAGCGCACTGTGTTCAGTTGATGCCTCAATCTCTTTAAGCTCGGCTTCATCTGGAGACGAGGTGTCTTCTTGTATTGGATGCCATGGTTGGAGGCCATCATCGGAGTCGGACGAATCCGAGTCGGAGCGCAGAGGTTCGACTGGCGGGGGCGGGGGCGGAGGCTGAGCGTTCGAATTAATAGGTGGAGGAGGATCTATTGGTGGTGTACTCTCGGTCTGTGTTTGTTGGTAGTCAGCACAAGTCATTCGTGCATGTAGGCTGCACATGGACGGTGTCAAATGCAGCGCAACACCACTTACCGCATCCTCTACAAGAGCTGTCGGTGCAGCCTGCGCGCTCCCATTGGGCTCCTCTGCCACGGTTCCATTTGTTGGTGGTGAGCTGGGAGTAATGACAGCGGCCTCCAGCGGGTCAGCTGAACCATTTGGTAAGACCAGCTCTGTGTCAACGTCTGGTGTAGTGTCCATGGCGTCCTCATCTATTGCAGCGACCTCAACATCGACGCTGTTGGTAGCAGTTTGATTATGTTCAGCAGGATCCGAAGGCCCATTTGCTTGGCCGTTTGTCAAGCCTTCACCGTCCTGCATGTCTGCATCTTCCCGATCGTGCCGTTGACCTGTGGGCGGCAATGTGGTGATTGAGGAGCTCATGTCGACGTCGACGGGCGCTGGCGGTGGTGGAGATGTCGGCGTTTGTGCATGAAGGAGGTGATTTGGCGACTGAGGAGGGCTCGAGAAGGACGGCGATGATGGCTGCTGGCTGAAGTGCAGCGGCTGCTCAACGCTGACGCTCATAGCTGGGGAGCGAGAGGATGGCGCATTCAAGTTGATCTACAGGCGAGCTCTTGATTGTCGTGTGAGCCGGAGCTACAAGTAAAGGTGATGCTGTGTTGTGGAGAAGTGCACAAGGCTGTGCGGAGGACGGAGCTATCGTTATCGAGGTGCTTAACAAAGGCGAGCTGTGGTGACGGCGTGGGGGGGGCTGGACAGTGAGTGGTTTGTCGTATGGTACGCGGAGGATAATGTAGATGATGAGAGCCTAGAGGCAGCAAAATGTGGAATAACAGCCAGGCACGGGGCGTGTGGCTGGGCTGAATGGCTTGAGCTGTCGTTGCAGCCTACCAAGTGGTCCACCACAGAGCACAGAATGAGGCGGTAAAGCTAGGTATCACTGCGCGCTGGGTCCCGTGCATGCGCTATCCCGCATTGTACAGAGTCTCCCGTTGGCGAGCGCCCTCGTCAGCGCCGGTTCGCCCTTTGACAGCGCTGAACTTGATACACTCTGCTTGAACTTGACTCATCGCAGGCTGCAGACCACGGCGCCGATGTCATCGAAGCTCACCTGTACAAGCTCTGGGACCTTATCGATTACTCCACAAAGTCTAGGCTGAACCCGCACTAAAACGGAAAGTGGGGACCGCTGCAACTTCCCTGCATGGTCCATCGCCAATCCGCACCAGCAACGTTTCCCGCCGCCGCCAACTCCCTCTGCCAACAGTACACCGACTTTGCAGTCCGATGAGATGGTATAACAACGACAGCATGGCCTATACCGAGCGCTGCCTGCCAGCTCAACTTCGCAGGTTTGTTACTCCAGGCCATGCGATCTCACGACGATCTTCCATGTGGAGAAGCACACGCTAACTCATCTCGGCGGGCCACTAATCGTTTGACCTGCGTCGGGTCCGTTTCGGCATTTTCAAGGTCTTCCAACGTTATTGGTATTATTTTGTCTATCCTCTATCGCCAACTCGACTTCGTTATGACTTTGCGCCTGGCGGCACTCTTGCAAATGTTGCAGCCACTATCAGTGGAAATACCACCGTCGCTTCGGCATATACCTTGACGCTGTCACCGTCTAGCTTGATCTTGCCCCAACTGACCGCTTCGTCCGGTCGAGCTCCCGCATCGCTCCCGTCGAACTCTTGGGCGGTATTGATGTAAATAGCGCTCTCTGCACCATTGCGCATCAAATTGGCATTGGCAATGTGATGCTTGACAATACCGCCCCCTAGAACAATCATGCCCGTTCGCTTGGCTCGGACAGCGATCGTGTTGATCTTGCGTATGTCCTCCACGATATCTATCCGTAGCTGCTCCGGGGACGACTTGAACGTGTGAAAGTACAACATGTCACCGAGACTGCCATCTGTGAGTGCTGGACAGAAGATGGGAATGTCGTTCTTCCACGCCCAATAGTAGACCGAGCGTTCGTCGTTTATTTCCTTACCCAAGCGACTGATCACTTTGCTCGGCGTCCAATAGAGTGGTTCGTCGGTCTTTTGGCTGGCTTCTTGCTCTTCTAGCATTTTGTCTAGAATTGGCACAACCCAGTCTTCAAAGGCACAGTAGTTGCTGTTGGGCACCACGAGGTTCCCTATTCGGTTCATCCCCTTCTGGCGAAGACCTGCGCCAGGCGTAGAGAACGAACCCAGATATGTCGGGGCGAGGCACTTGATAAAGTCCTCCTCGACGCCGCCAGCGGTCGTGACGATGGCAGACACGTGCTTGTGCTGCACCAGGTACCGCAGCGTTTCGCGCAGGCCAGATGAGATGAGATTCGAGGTGTATCCTAGGAATATCGTCGTACCCTGGCTTGTCTCCGGGTCCTTCCATGCACGCTGCTACCTGTCAGCACAAACTCCAACCTCGATACAACATTTGGGTCGCTGCTAAATCCGGCTAAATTGTTTCGCGATCCCTGACGCACGGATATGTTCCGATGCTTCTCCGCAACCCACTAGCGCTAGAACCGCGCACGTTGGCGAGAACCACTCACCATGCCGTTGATGATGCGCACCGCCTCTCCGACCGATGTTGCCTGAAACCCCATGCTGGCATAGCCGCCCACCAGTTCCTCGACGGTTATGCTGCGCGACACATACTGGTTGAAGTCGATGCCCTGCACTTCGCGCGAGCCTTCAGGGATGGGTGCGGATGGCTTCAACACAGCATCAGTGGCGCCGGCAGGGGCCGCGGTGTCGTTGGCGGATGAAGACATGGCGCGCTGCAGAAAGCAGGAGCAGACAAACGGGACTGGATGGCCGGATGCAAAACGCGAAAATCGATGCCGGCGTGACTTGGGATCTGGCTGTGCTAGCAGTTCTTTTGTACTGGCTGCCTGCCTTCATCGAGCGTGCAGAATTTCACTGCCCGCCCCCACATGTGTCCGCACTAGCGTGCTCCGGGTTGATCGTCAAAGGTCGCACTTGCCAATGTCGCCGCACTCACAGCCCGCACAGGTAGAGTGGCCGTAGTGTGTGCATAGTCGACAGCACGGCAACAAGTTTCGACGCAGGCCGCTCGTGCTCGTCGTGAACCACCCCGAGCACGCTGCAGCCTCATCGACAAGTCTCCTGTGGAGCCCAGCCTGACTGACACAAGGCGGCCGCAGTTTCACGGATACCCACATTAATCCCTGCCGTGCAGCACCAGCCTCTAATTGGACTCAGGATTGAAGATGCCTCTCCACTTCAAATCGGGTAGCCAATCAGCCTCGGCAGCGCGTCTTCGATGTGCGCGAGACAAGGGGCCGTTGCGCGGTCCATTTTGCGTGCATGCAGAAGCCAGAAGCGAGTCGTCCGTCATGGGCTTGTGTCAGTGCGCACCGACTGCGTTCTCGTGTTCTGGTCTCGTCGGCGTTTCCCTCATCACCAACCTCATCCTTTGCGACAGCGACCCCTTCACACGACGCCATGCTGCCGACGTGCACCTGCGCAGTGCCCGGTTAAAGATCCTCCGTCTTTTCGATCCCGGCCCAGAAGCCGGCCGACTCACGTGGCAGCGACCTCCTCCACAAAGGAACGCAGCGCCACGTCAACGGGGTGGAAGGCGACTGTCGACCTTCGAGAGCGCCTTTGTTGACGCTCTGACGACACCCGGATCTCTGGACCGACTTGAGACGACTCTGCCGGCTCCGCTGCTGCAACCGATGCGCCCCACACCCGCAGACGCATCTCCTGGACATTGGAAAGACGACAACAGCAGATCGAGAATCTCAGCTTCCGACGCCGAGCCAGCCCTGGAGTGTTCCACCGCGCGGATCCCATCCCATCGTGCGCATTTAACACCGGCCGCTTTTCCCAATTCGATCTTCGTGCACGGGCTCCGCACTAGTGCTTGATCAGGATAGCCAAATCAGGAACATCATCATTTGACATCGAGGGTTTAGTTGGGCAGTGAACCGAAAGCCAACAGCAGGAAGCAAGCGTACGACCACAGGACCCTTTATAACCCAGCGCAAAATATTACAAGAGGAGTTGTAGAATTCAGCAACAGCCTTCCCCCAGGATCGGTCTCCAATCACCCACACATGAAATCTGCCCGACGTGACCCGACTTCGATCTGATCAGAGTATACAACGGCCACCATCGCCCATGCCGCAAATACAAGTAAAGGTAGAACCAAGTCTTCGTCATAATGTCCGCCAACCGGTACCCGGACAACGGCAGATACGCACGCGACAGATCTCCTCCGTATCGCGACCGAAGACCTTCCAACTTTGGTGGCGGCGCATACCCTCCGAGGGGTAACGACTCGACTGGTCGGCCAGGACCAGAAGCCAGTGGGTTTCCGTCAAGAGAGCCGCCCCGAGGGCCCAAGTCGCTCGGAGATCCACCTCGAGGGCCGGCGGCGGGACCGCCGTCGAGCGCACCCTCCGCGCCGCGCGATGGTCGAGGGAGAGGGTTTGCGGGTCGTGGTGAGGACACTCCGTTGCGGATTGCACCGCCATTGAGCAGTGGGCCCGCACTCAACTCTCATAGTTCCTGGAGAGCTGACCGTGAGCGAGATCGAGATCGCGAATTCGACAGGAGGGAAAGACGGCCTACTCCGCCACGACGCTCGCCCATACGCGAAATGCGAGACCTGCGTGACCCCCGCGATCAGCGGGACTTTGCACCCCGCGATCTTGATATCAATCGCGCACGGCGGAATTCACGAGACGGTCCTCCCTCGGCAGGTTCGACGTACTCAGATCCCTCTCTTGGCGCTGGGTCATCATATCGCGGCGGCGTCGTCGGGCGGGGACGGGGCGGAAGGGACTTCGCTGGGCGCGGGAGGCCGTTCCATACGGACGAACGTGACAGGCATCATGATCCGCGCGAGCGAACATGGCGACCACGCAGTCGTTCTCCCCCGGCACGCCGAGAAAGAGATCCACGAGACGAGCGGCGAGATGAGCGAGAGCTAGACAGAAGGGACCGAGATGATCGCAGATTCGTACCGCGAGAGTACGACTCTTATATTGGACCTGCGGGTGCAGCGAAGCCTGGTCCACGCACACTAGACACTCACCGTAGCTCGGGCCCGTCTGACTCTCGTTACCTTCCAGGAACTCCAACGGGATCAACACCCCATTCATCCCACCACGCATTACCGCCAGATAGGCTTGGACCCCAGGCAGACTCATACTCGCGGCGCTCTTCGCTGGCCATAGACCCCTCAGCAACCAAGCGCGAACCAGGAAAGGACGAGGCCCTTCTGGCTAGCCGCGCAGAGGCGTCCCGCGAAAGGTACGCACCGCGTGCTTCATCGCCTCCTGCTGCTGTTCCTGCCTTTGGATCTAATGTCTGGAGGGCGCCTACTCTTGACACCAAATCGAGTTCAGCTGCAGTACCAGCACCCAAACCTGCTGTGACTGCCCCTCCTCCTTCGACAATTCCTACCCCAGTTCCAGTCAATCCAGTTAAACCAACACAAGTTGTTCCTACGGCACCCAAAGCGACCGTCGCATCGGGCCTTGCAATCGCTCCGCCTACAGGCCCTAAAGCGGATAGGACACTCGACCGTCCTATCGGCGAAGCGATTCCGGAGCAGAGGTTACCGTCTATCGGACCTCAATGCACGGAGCCGTCAGAACCAGTAGCTTACTCGTCCGCTTCTGTGCCTGCGCCAGCGACTGCACTCGAGCCAGTCAAGTCTGAGGTCAAAACCCAGATACCTCAGCCCTCTCGGACTCCTTCATCGATATCCTCAGCCGTGCCGCTTCCAACTCCAGCCCCGTTGGCCCCTCCAGTG
Source organism: Setomelanomma holmii (assembly GCA_010015745.1). Lineage (NCBI taxonomy): Eukaryota > Fungi > Ascomycota > Dothideomycetes > Pleosporales > Phaeosphaeriaceae > Setomelanomma > Setomelanomma holmii. The sequence continues at coordinate 49,886 of ML978281.1, forward strand.
AACTTACTCTCATCAGCTCCGGCGTTAGTGAAGTCGCCGCCTCAGGGACCAGCACCCAAACCAAGACCGCCACCTATTGCTCCCCAAGCAGCGCTCCGCGCCAATGCATCGCCCCAGTTCTCCAGAACGCCGTTCCCGCCGTACGCGCCACGCGACGCATCGCCTGGTGCGATTCCCTCGGCAGTGGGATCCCGCACAGGAGGCACCCCTTCGGTCAATACGTCGCCTAAGAGCTTGCCGGCCAACATTCCGACCGGTCCAAAAGCAGATCGGACTCCAATGGCTCCTCGACCGCCTCAGATGTATCCTCCATCCGATAGATCGAACTTCTCAGCCGCAAGAGCTCCGATTAGTGGAGGACCGAAGAGTATGCAATGGGTCAGACCAGGCCTCATGCCCACTCGACCAACGATACCTACTAAAAGAGAATTTCCTCCCGAAGACCGCGATCGATCCTTTGGGACGACGCCAAAAGCTCCGAGGCTTGAGACCAATACTTTTGCCGCTCAAGCCCCGGGCATGCCACTCGCCAAGTCAGAGTCGCCATCGTCTCCCCAGATAACAACCGGGGAAGGTAGGACCAGAGAGCGTGCAGCGTCCGCGGAACGTCCCGTGGCACCATCGTCCAAGCCCGGGCCAATTGAGACTAGGCGGCACTCGGACGTGTTCATGGCAGAAGCTTCGCCTCGCTTGATAAAACCCCCAGCATCGGCGGCTTCCTCTGCGCCTGAAGTACTGCAAGACTCTGATGATGATGTCGATCTTGATGATGGTGACTTTGCTGAGTCGGAAGCAAAGTACAACCGTGAACGAGAATTACTCGAAGCTAGAAAAGTCGATTCAAGCGCTGCACATCTCCGTGCGGTGACTCCACTGCATGAGGTCATGTTACTGCACTGCTTGAAGGCCGTCTCCCCGGCTTCAGCCATGGAGATGGCCGAGGACAAGCCAGTGGACGAAGATGTCGCCATGCAGGGCGATGTCGCGTCTCCACCTCAACTAGAACGTTCGAGAGGGAGTGCCGTGACGGAACCCCTAACCCCGAAGCAAGAGGATGCAGAGGATATCGAAATGATCGAAAAAGCAGAAAAAGCACTTGCACCGGCGACTGCCGCACTACGATTACGACGTAGGGCTTCCATGGAACACGATTCAATGCCGGACTTCAGTGCTCTACCATACTTGGGCTCTGGGCCCCCAACACCGTTGTCAGATATTGAACAAGACCGGCCCAAAATCCCAGAAACGGTTATGCTCGCGATCCGTGAAAAGCTGCGTAAAAGTATCGAGCCTGAGCTCAGTGTGGAACAAACATTACAGCAGTACGCAGCAATATACAGACATTGGCGAAAAAACACGCGGCCATTGGACGAGGAACGGGAGCAGGAAGAGCAGGAGAGACAGCCTTCAGCCGAGCCAAGTCTCAAGGCCACGACTCCTGACATTACGACTGCAGCCATGACTGGTTTGCTTGAGCCTCTTCCTACGGCTACTGGGCGCCGGAGTCACTCCAGTCGATGGGCCACCGAGCTGGATCTCGAGCAAGTCATTGCTGAATCGCTGAAGACCGCGGAAGAGGAGAGGATGGGGAAGAAGGAGAAGGAGCCCCGACGGGCTCTTGCTGATCCCGAGAAAGAGGCCGACCTACCGTTAGAGATCGTTGAATCCGAAGCGCAACGCCGACGATATATTGATACTAATTTCCAACGCGAGCCTGGCCAGGGCATCTTTGTGTTTCATTACGAGCCTCCAGAGGATGACTTCACAGAGGAAGAACATCGAGTCATGGTCCAAAACTACCGCGATCAATATGCAAAGAAGTGGGGTAAGCTAGCAGAAATCTTGTACAAGGAAGCCGGGGTAGAGCGAACCTACAAGGACACCATCAACCACTACTACGCTACAAAGTGGGGTAGAGAGTACAAGGGCAAGCTCAAGGGGCGTCGCAAAGGAGTTGGGAAGCGCGGAGGAGGCGTTGCTAGAGGCCGTGCCGCAATTGCAAATATGGAACGTCCGGATCCGACAGAGGATGGAATGCCTCTGCCGCTCACAGAAACTGGCCGGCCGCGGCGATCCGCTGCTCCCACGTTTGGAGGCATTGAGAATGATTTTGACCCTACGGCCGCTACACCCACGCCAGGACGTGCACGTCGACAAACAGATGCGGACGGTGGCCAAGAGAAGGTTGCTCGGCGTGGCAAAACGGCGAAGGACAAGGCCAGTCGCAAAGCGAAGAACATGCCTCTTGCAGCGGCTCCCGTTGGCTCCCCCGCCAAGATTGATCGTAAGGAGAAAGGACCGGGTGTCAAAACTGAGGATGACTTCGGTAAGCGACCGCTCGGTGACATGACGATGCCAATGTCCATACACCCTGGACTTGTCGATGACCAGATCATGCTTTCTGGTGAGCCAATGCCTGGTATGACCTTGAACATGATGGACCGTCCAAAAGCTCAGGCCAATTCAAGGCCTGGGCCCTCAAGCTATTGGTCCGTGTCCGAGCTCCAAGACTTTGACAAGAATGTTGCACATTTCGGTACAGATTGGCTGGCGATTTCGAATCACATGGGCACCAAAACCCACACCATGATCAAGAACCAGTACCTTCGTTTGATCGAATCAGGTCGTGCAGATCTAGAGCAAGTAGCTCATGAAGCTGACGGCAGGCGAGAGCGAGGGGATCACCTTGGGCCACCACCGACACCTACTCCTGCACCGAAGCGACGTTATGAGAGCACCCAAACAGCACTGCCACGTCAAATTGCGCCCACGCCCGAGTTGCACAAGTCCCCACTTCTCAATCAGCTTGCGCTGCAGACAACGACGCCTCCGCAATCCACGTCTTCGGCGAGGTTCTCCACCATCGCGCAAGCTCCTGCCCAAAGCAAACCACTTGGGTCCGTCACGGGCTTCCCGCCTTTGCCAGAACCAATCATGGCCTCCATTCCCCCGGTTTCGCAACAGCAATCACCACCTGCGCCACCGCAGCGATCTCAGCCCCAACACCACCATTCCTTGTCCCAGCACAAGCAGCAGCACCCTGGACCGCGTGCGGGCTTTTTCTCGGACGAGACATCTTCGCGCCATGAGAGCCGACCTTCGTCGCAGTCCTCACATCAACCACCCAGGGTCTTGCAGCAGCAGCATGTATCACCAGCCAATCGAACACAAGAGCAGCTTCAAGGGCACTTGTACCGCGGGTTTGGTCATCACGAGCGGGAGAACCTGACCCGATCGGAAGCTCAGCAGGAACAGGACGTGCAACACCGCCATCAACAACATGCTCGTCGAATATCCCAGGAAATGAATCATCATAGGCCGTTCGGTAGTGGCGGTATACCTCCCCTTGTGCCTCCGGTCAGATCGAATTCTGGACTGAGGTCCCCAGAGCATCGGCCGCTGTCGTACTCGCATTCTCGTCACCCATCACAAGTTCAACCGCTTGTGCAGCCCCCACCCGAAATGCATCGTCCGCTGCACAATAATCTTCCCGCTGCACAACAGCTACCGCCACGGTCGGCAATCCTCACTCCACCTGTGAAAGACGAACCCCGCATCCCTCCGCAGTCTGTCAATCTTCAGACTCAGCAATCGTCTAGTCATCCACTCCTATATGGTCAACCTTCAGCTCAAAGTACAACTGCACCTCCTCCACCGAAGCCAGCGACCGAACCTAGGAAATCGAATTTGATGTCGCTACTCAATGACACCGAGACTGAAGAGCCCAAGCGCAAGAAAACTAGTGATCAAGGACCCTCCTCGCATAACACTACGCCTCAGCAACAAGCTCCGATTGCCCCGCCTCCACCTCCGTCCACATCGACCTCCCAGGCGCAACCACCTAGGCGCGCAACGTACGAAGGCTCCTCCTACGGCCAGCCTTCTTACGCGCAGCATTCCTCACTTCCGCCTTCGTCCTCTGGTAGAACCATTGACCTTACAAGTGACGCGCCCTCAAGTGGAGGTGGTAGCAGGCTTGGTATGCGAGATGGTTGGCCGCAACGACAACAATATCAGCCTAATCACAGTCAAGGCTCACAGCCAGCGCCCCTCGCCTCACATGCTGGGTTGTCTCAGCCTCCGTTTGGTGATTCTAGACCATTCAACAACAATCATCGCGCCGTCTTCGCGCAGCACAATACCCCACGACACAATCCCTCGCCACCACCCAGCGCTTCATATCATTCTCCTCACGTGCACTCACGCACCCCCAGCATTAGCAGCGCACCTGGCCAAGCCCCACGTCATGGCATGTCGAGTAACATCCCGAGCACGACTGCTCCTCAGCACGCATCGACGCCAGGTGCTTCTGCTCAAATTCTGCAGCCGAATCCCTACGCTCAAGTCGATCCGCCTGGAAGCAACGCACCGTCTACTGGACCCATGGGTATGCGTCCAAGCCCACATCTACGCAACACCCACATCGCTTTGCAAAGAGAGTCGTCTGGTCGTAATGAGCACTCGCAATCCCACAGTGCGAACTTGTCGTACTCGAACCCACAGACCCCGATTGAGCATCCCGGGCATCAATCATCGCGAGGTCCTGGTGGCTTAGCAGAATCGTATCGTGCGCGTGAACCACGTGACTTTGAGTCCCGTCACATCTCTGACCGTGATACTGGTCGCGAACTAGCTCAAAGAGCCGAACTACTGCACGAGCAGATGACGAATCCTGCGCTTCGTTCCAATCCCATGCCTGAGGATTTGCGTTATCAGTCTCATCAGCATGACCGTGCGTTCATGTCACAGCGCTCGCACACGCCTCTGTCGAGGGCAGATCATGGTCAGCCACCGCCCCTTCAGCACCCGCCTCATTCATCTCTCGGGACCAAGAACCACTCCTTCTACGGGCAGCGAGCGCCAGAAGAATCTCCGCATCCCTTCGCGCCTAGAAGTCTGACCGAACGGATCCGTGAAGGTCAGGCCCAGCAGCAGGCAGCCATACATCGTGAAGAGTACGCGAGAAGGGAGGGAGAGCGAGAACGCGAGATGCACATGCGAGATGCACAGATGAGAGAGAACTTGATCAGGAGGAGCGAGATGAGAGGACCATTGCCGCCTGGGTCTGCTCCGGGTCCTGGTCAAGAGCAGAGGCCGCCTGCTGGTCCACCACATGACTGGGCAAGTGCAGTCAGGCATCCAAATGATCGGCATCCCAACGAAAGACACCCATGGCAGCGATGAAGATTAGACGATTACAGTGGCGTTGTGAAGTCCGTTCGCATCTATTTCATTTGCTCAAACAACATACCAGGCGGTTTTCTTTGCGACACTTGTCGAGTGTAATGACTCGATTGCTAGGACACGATATCCATGGCAATTTTTGTAGCTGGGAGGGCAGGCGGCTTGATGTTAGACCCGGATGCATGGCCATTTCCCACACTTGACACTTTTCATTTTGACTAGTGTGTCTCTATATTGAAGCGTGTTCCTCATTGTAGATGTGTATTATACCAACACTTTTTACTGAGCATGTAAGTAACTAGAGGAATGGAACAATGTATCTGTATCAAGAAGATCTTGGTATATGCTGCCAATGTATATTATGAGCTGCTCAGTCACGTGTAGCATACAATTGAACAGTATTTGATCCTGCAGCCGGTAATCAATTTTCGGCAAGGCATTGCAATTTTTAGCATCGAAGAGATGAGGCACAACGAGGGGTACCCGTGCCCTACTCAGCGGTGCACTGCATTTCCTAGCGCACAAGAGCCGTCCTTTCTCAACACATGCACCTTCCAGAGGTTTCGGACTTGCACTGCAATCTCTACTGGCAAACGCGCACGACAGTTTGCATGTGTGCATGCGTACACACGACTGAACCGGTGAAGGCGTGGTGCACGCCCAACGTATAGCAAGGCAAGGACGTGGCCATCGACCGGTGATAGCTCCTTTGGCGCATACCAGCAGAAGCGTTTCGAACTCGAGAATGAGATGAGGCTGCCCGCGAGGTTCTCTCTTCTTGCACTGCAATCTCTAGCGTGGAAGTAGGGATGGGCGTCCATGGAGGCGTTGTTCCGAGAACTCTGCATTGCAATGGTTGGCGTAGACTGAGGTGTGGTCATCGAGTCGGTGTAGGCTCCACAAGTTCGTCGACACCGTATCAGCAATGCAGACATCGAGGCACGCACGAGTTGGAAAGACACACACGCCTTAGTTCGATGCATCATATACGAATACATCGCGGATTCTCTGTGACACTTGTATTTCAAAAGATTCCTGCCTATAAAATCGCCACTATCTCAAGCCTCTTCTTTATCTCAGCGACCTGTTTCGCCGTGCATCCCGCTCGGTTCCCAGATTTAACCTTTGTCCATTTCTTCGTACCATTCTCAAACAAGAACTTGACAGCCTCAAGTTGGCCGTTCTCCGCAGCAAGATGTAGCGCAGTCCAGCCATTCTTCAAGGTCGCCTCATTGAAGTCCTGCCCTCCTTCCTTCAAGGCGCCCAGTACCTTGACATGCCCGCTTTGTGCTGCGAGTAGAAAGGCAGTTCGTCCGCGATGGTCGCGAACTCCTAGCAGTCCACGCTCTCGTTGCATGAGTAGCTTGACCGCTCCGACTTTATTATGCAGGGCTGCCACGTGCAGAGGCGTGCGGCCTTCACTGTTCTTGATCCTCAAATCAAGACCGTCCGCTGTCAGCAATGTTTTCATGATCTTGGTGTTCCCTTGTTCTGCAGCGAGATGAGCAGCAGTCCATCCTCTTGGCGTTAGGGCGTTGATAGGATATTCTTTCTTCTGGACAAAGTGAATGACTTGTTCTGGCACACCCAACGCGACCGCCCAATGCAACGGGTTTCTCCGTCCGGGACCCAATGAGATCTGCTTTTCTGGTTGAGTCGGGCTGGGATCATTCTGCCGAGCGATCATCTCATCACGATAGTCTTTGCACAACAGATGGTGCTCATCGAGATCTTTGATTTGTCCTTCCCAGTCGTAGTGCTTTGCGAGGTTCTTCAGGAATTGCCAATCACCATGTAGTGAGATTGTGAGCTGGGCGGTAGCCAAAAGAAGCGCTTTGTACATGCCGATATAGAGCATGTGCAAATTCCTCTTGAGGTCTCGCATATGGTGGTCGTCGCCTGGTGCTTTCTTGATACGATCGGAACTTGTCGCATGCAAGACGGTGTAATGCGCCACCTTCCTTGCTAGCTCATACATTGACTCTTTCTCCGATCGATATATTTGATGAACCTTAGCGCTGTTGTCAGTGCTACATGACGCGATGGTAAGGATGAGGGGGTCACACCGAGAACGCGAGGAATAGGGCAGCTGCAGGAATCGCGACGTAAGGTCCTGCTACATTGACACCTGCCGCAACAAGATCCTGGATTGTGAGCATGTTGTCGCATACTTTGCCCACTTTCTCGGACGATCGACTGGCTGCTAGAGCTTGCGATCGCTTCTTGATCAAGGCTTGCAACTGCCTATAGCCATCTTCAGATCGGATCTTCAGCTTTGGCTTGCCTAACTGCTCTTTCAAAATGACGCTGAGCTTGTGGAGACGCTCCTTGCCTTTTTCGTCCTCGCTCAGGGCGCTATAGGCTTCTTTCCATAGGTTTGGTGTTCGTTTGCCCGAATCACCAACAACGGAGTCTGGCATTGAGGGTTTGCGTAATTGTCTGAATCGTTGCTTCGCAGGCACATATTAACTCCAGCGAAAAGCTGGGAGAGAATGTGCGAGTGGCTGTGCAGCTTATCGATGGGGTTCAGCTCCTGGGACGCGCAGCTCGCTCATTGGACAATCAACCCTGTCAAGCGGGGTCAGCGATGACATGAGCCTTAGCCGTGAATGGGACGCCTGATGACTTCGTCCAGCTCACCGGACGTCTTTGATTAAAGTCTAGGCGTGCTCTAGCATTGGTCGGGTCGTAGCTGAGCGGTCAATTGCCACAGTGTATTCTATCAGTCCGTTCATCTTCCACGCTCATGCAACTTCTGGTGCCGTTTGCAATCGTTCAATCTCGTAAACGCCTTGCCACATTCTATGAGAACATCGAACAACATCAGCAGGGCAACTAGCAGGCCTAGCAGAATTGTCTTACCGGGACACTCATAGGGTCTTTCTCCCCGATGGCTGTTCTCGTGGTTCCTGCGATGAAAATTGCGCGCTGCGAGAGGAGGAGGTACTAAGTTAGTGTATGTCTCACATGGACTTCGTACACGGACACTGACTGAATGTCTTGCCGCAAAAGGTACCTGAAATGGTCAGTAGACTGTTCCGGTATCATATAATTTTTCACAACATACATGCGTGATCGGCCTTCGATCGCTTGGCTGTCGCGGAGTTGAAGGCTACTGACAAGTCGCACGACTCTGGATGAAAAGCTCTTTTGTGATTTTTGAGATCTTTTTCGTTCGCAAAACCTTCTTCGCCGATGCAATTTGTTACCTCGCAGTAGTATGGTCGATTGTGAATATCGACGTGTCTTTTCTTTGCCTTCTTATCAGTAAAGCCCTGCGAGAAGTATCTGCATGTGATTTTGGTGCATTTGAACCTCTTCTTGGTGTCGTAGAACTTGTTGTATTTGTCCAGCTGGGGCTTAGCCAGATTTGCCGGGTCCTCTTCCAGGAGCTTGCGATTGCGCTCGAGCGCAGTAGCAAGGCTCTTGATACTGATCTCATGCCTGGCGTCAAAGCCTTTCTGCTGGAAGGTGTAGATATGACTGGTGAGGAGCAGTAGGTTTTCGTACAGCGCGTACGGCTGGAACTCTTCGCAGGTATTCTTGCAGCTTTGAACGAGACCAGCTTCCCAATCTGGCTCCATATATCGAGCCATAAACTCATCAAGCGCTTCCGCTAGATCGTCAAGAAGACTGTTGTGCAAGGTCGCCTTGCGAAAGAAGTCTTTGCCACTGCTGACAAATGCATTGACATGGTGGAACCACTTTGCTACGGCGTAGTCTTGAAATGCAAAGTGTCCTTCCAGCATGTAGCGGCAAAGCTCCTGCTCGTCGTGTCCTTCGGTCTCGAAACACTCGAATGTCAGATACTGCAGACACAGTGTAGCAAGCTCACATTCAATGGATGGCTCGTGAATATCTTCCGTGATTCTGGTGATGTATCTGCCGGGGTCAGCACAACGACAACGACAATGTATAACTCCACTTACGTCTTAGCGGTGCTGTGTACTAAAGTGACCTGAGGTAGGTGAGACGTTTTGTCAGCATTTTCCTTGCACACACAATATACACATTTGAGACTCACTCGACCTTCCGTCGCAATGACTAGCGATCCACAGATTTCGTGTATGTGCTTTCGCATGCGGCGGTCGTCATACTCAATTGACTGATTCGTGACATCGACCGATAAAGCGACCTGAATTTCTTTCCATGTAAGTTCTCGTTTGGCGCACACCATCCAGCCAAGAAGTTTCTTCGCGTCTTCCCAGTCCTGGCTGCAATCTTCTTGGGACATATCCTTGATACGATTGACGATACGCGCGTAGCTATACCACCGTCATCGCGTTAGGGTTTTGTAATGAGAAATGTGCATAGCTCGAGTGTCGACTTACGCGTCCTTGAGTTCTTTGGGGAAGTTCTCCTCCTTGATGGCATTGATGATCTTCTCGCGAGTGTTCAATGCCTCTAGGTTCTCCAGGACCAGTTTCGCATAGAGGAACATACCTGCAGCCGTTTAGTAGTACTCTCAACGATGGGGCAGGCAACTCACCTCTAGCATTCACAAAAGTGAGGTTACGAAGATACTCCCGTATGTCTTCACTGAACGGCTTCTCGTCGTGGATGTATTTGGCAGCGATACGGTCGACCCAGACCCTGACGTACGCCTTGATGTCACCTTCAACATCTGCTTCAGAAATTGGGAAGATTCGAGGCGCGAGCTTTGTTTTTCCTGCGCCATGAAGCGTCTTTGAGATGTCCGCGTAATGTTGACTTACGATGAGAACGCGAAGCTTGCCCGGCTCGTTTGTGTTGTACTCACCTACAAGTTGTGTCAACGTTTCCAGGACTTCTTTTCGCTCTCCAGCTCCGCATTCATCAAGCCCATCAACGACTAGGAACAGTCTTGGTATGATGTCGCAGCAGTCATCCAGCAGCTTTTTTGCCACTGATATGGAGCGTAGAGTCGCGTCGCCACTTAGTGTACGTCTGTTGTAGAATGTCGGTAGTAGATCATCGCGTGCTTGGTTCAGCAATTGATTCGCGAGACCCTTCAGGATATCCATGGCAGTATTACTGCCTGATATTCCGTCGTGGCAATAGAAGAAGCCGGTCAGGGAGTCTCGCGTCTTCTTACATTCATCGATGATGGCGGAAGCCAGGATGGTTTTACCTGAGCAACGTGAGTCGGAACATTGCGGCCGAAGACAGAAAAGGCTTACCTGCGCCTGGGATACCATGCATCCATAGTACTATGAGTCGATGTCAACGAGGCCTACTTCTGAGATATGGAATGTTGGGGACGTCACTCACACGGCATGGCCGGATCACTGAGTTCAATCCAGTCCTTGATGATCGGTCTATCGATAATCCATCTGGCTGTTGAGGAATACTTATGCCGAATCTTCTGGAAACTCCTGTGTTCATCATCTAGTGCTGTCCCCACGGCTAGCCACTCGGACACCCTTATAAGCTTTTTCATTCTCTCTTCCTCGACTTGCTGGTTGAGCCTATCCTTCAGCCCCATCATGTCTTCATGATACTTCTGATACTGGGATACAGTAAACCGGTTTTCGACTAAAGCATTGTGTCGCTGAAGTGTTTGCAAAATTCCATTGAACTCCGTCTCGAAGCCTCTCCAGGATGCTCGGAACAGTGTCCTTATCCCTATACGGTCGCGCATTAGCTATGTACTATCAGTCTGAGCACGACTTACTTGAGCCTCGGACGAACTTAGTGGCACGATCATAGAATGCAAAGATATCTATGTAGATCATTTCCAAAGCATCAACCATCTTCGGATTATCACCATGTAACATTTCGTAGTCAGCTAGTAGTGGAAGCTGTTCTCCGATTTGCTTGAAGGCATCCAGAAGCGTTTCGAAAGCTTCCGAAACTGCGCTGGCGGTCTGTTGCGGATTGTCAGATCAGCTGGGAAAATTTGCCAACAAACATACCATGAGCAGAAATTTAATCGGGCCCCAAACAAAACAGACAATCTCATGGACGTTCAAGAAGACCCCAACAACCTGGCCAAGCCTCTGCATACCTTGAAGAAATGGCTTTATGCGAGCGAGATTCATCAGCAGTTTGCGTTTTCCCATCTCCTGCTGCAAATGATCCAAGTCATTGCACAGTTGCTCGTAAGTCGTGATTTTGAAGTCTTGTAACTGGTCTGGGGTCAACCTATTACGAAAGCTTCGCAAGGCCTTTTGCAGCGCCTCGCTCGGTGGTCGAGCAGGCACCAAAGTCGACTGTTGAGAACGCGCACCGGTCGATGACCGGCTTGTCTGTTGCGTGGCTGGCGGAGTGATCATGATTGGGGCAGCGCACACTGAGCTCCGAAGGTCCCTTCGACAATCAATCAAATTGAAATCACACTACGTGCGTGACATGAAGGAGATATAGTTGATACCAAGCTGGACGAACGAAGGTGCGATGAGGGGTGTAGGCAGTGTTCACTTCGAGTAGCGGGGGCCGATACAAGGCGTCTGCGCCTTTCGGACTGTACGCAGTCAGGGGCAAAAGGCAAAGAAGGTAAAGTTCTACGCGCAGGCGGAGCAAGGCTGAAGCCAGCTTAACCATAGGCACCGCGCGATGTGCTGCACGCACAGCCCCCAAAGGTGGCTTATTGCACGCGCCCGGCGTGCCGGGGCAAGCGAGCATGTTGAAGACCGCTGCAACTGCATAACTTAATTGGAGCCATGTAGCTGTCGACGGAATACATTCGTGTTGCTGAAAAGCTGCGTCGAATGCCATCTCAAAGTGCTCGTCTTCCGCCAAGACGCTCCCTAGAAACGCGTGCCTGGCGCGTCAACGTCAACTGGGATTCCGAGTTTACTCCGAAATGGCAGCACTTCCTCTAAAGCATCTCTTGAATCATGACGAGGATGACTTCTCCAGTATACATCAGCCAGATCTAGGCTGGACGGAGCACCACTTCCTCGATGAGTGAGTGGATTTGTGATTACTGCACCCCTGATAATGACGCTGAATGAAGACAAGGCCGGAACCGTCGCTACCAATCCAATCGTGGCCCCAATTTGTAGATGAGGTCTACAACTCGGGAACATCTGCCGATCATCAATTCAATATTTTCCAGCCATTCGTAGCCGAGCCCGAGTCGCTGCGAGACACGCAAGAAGCGATCGAGGACTGGGCTCTCAATAATGTCTCGCTTCTCAGCCCGTCGAGACCAGGAGTGAGCACTCCAGTAGACAAGGCAGTTATTTGTTATGGAACAGTAAGTCTTAGATTTCTAAAGCGGTATTTGCTTCCTTTGGTGGTGTTAAGCGGTCAGAGAATGGTATTGTAACACGAAACGTCGTCAGTTCTGATCGGTCCCAGATCTTCCGCACGGCGATAAAGCTCTGTGGCAACATGTCCGAGCTTGACAAGCAATTGAGCATGTGTGTGACAAGTCCTATTGCTGGCCACACGCTGATGGGCTTGATCAAGACCGAGACACAGTTTCTTATCACATTCGGCGCTGAGGGTGTACTAGGCGAGGTGAACGTATCCTTGGAGGCGGCTCTGAAGAGTGTTGCCGAGCAGCAGTACTTACTTGAATATGAAGTCTTTGCTCCGGTTCGAGCCATACGTGAGACAATCTCCCAAACTGCGAAAGAGAAAGACGCGATAGTTCGCGTACAGATAAACATCTATGGGCCTCGCAATGTTGCCCAAGCTGTAGGTCGAGAACTCTCTCAGCAAAAAGTATACTTGCAGCATCCGGATCATATTCGAGCCGGCAGTGATTACGGTATGCTCTCGAGAATGGTCCGATCTGTTTACATGCACTGACCCCTTCGGTTAAGACAACCCACATGTGTTGAAACTCTCAGAGAGTCAACTTCCATTCTCCACGAACACCATGGTCGCTGAAGAGAGAGTTGTTGAAGCAGCTGCCGAAGAAACATTGAAGTCAACAGGTACGTGTCACACCCAGCCCAAGTCAGATGAAGTGAGATTAACATAGTCTGTAATGTCTAGTCAAGGATGTCTACGCCTCTTTGACCCGTGATAAGACTTTACAAAGCCTTGAAGGAGACGAGCGGCTGAAGACTAGTCTTTTACCGTAAGTTGCATCTGGTGTCGTGGGCCACAGTGCTTACCAGTACAGTCATCAGAAGACGGCACTCGATTTCATGACGCAACGAGAGAACGGACCAATTCAGGAGGCATATCGCTTGTGGAGACCAGCAGAGTCGGAAGGTCAGCTCTGGTAATTGCGCCAAATCATCTCTGACAACAATTGAACTGATGGACTTATTACAGCCATCGGCATGCCGTCACGAATTCCATATGTACGTAGCAGCATTCGTACGATGTTGAGAGTGCTGATAGCATACAGGTCGAATGGAACCTCCTGAGGAGACCGGCGGTGGCATCCTTGCAGACGAGGTATGGTTCCCGCCACGATACCCTGCACTGCGTGGAGTAGTTGCTAACATAGAATGTCTGGAAACTCAGATGGGAATGGGCAAGTCGCTCTCTGTCCTGGCTCTCATCCTGCGAACACTCGAGGCTGCGCATCATTGGACGTCTCAGACTGAAATAAGTTCAGCCGATAGCTGGAGATCGAAGCCTCGATCAAGTGCCACCTTGATTGTGGCTTCATCAGATCGTAAGTACGATCCACATCAATCCCTCACCCAAGCCCTAGGCTGACAAGTAGTTCGTAGTTATGATAAACGAGTGGTTTCTAGAACTTAAACAGCAAGTCAAAAGTCAATATAGGATTAGGATACGACATACTCATGATCATCAGGCATTTCGCCGACACAACCTTGAACGCGCTAAGAATGATCAAATATCATGGCGAAAATCGCGAACGTTCCCTTGCTATGTTATGCGATGCTGACATGGTCATTACTACATACCATACTCTGGCTGCCGAGATGTCCAACGATAAGAGTCTTGTCAGCGACATCGAGTGGTACAGACTTGTGCTTGATGAAGGTGATTACCCTTAGAATACTTCTACGTCATTCCTAACTCATGCCAAGCCCATATCATACGACGACAGTCCACAGGACTGTATCGCACAGTTGCGAACATTGTTGCTAGATCGCGTTGGTGTTTGACCGGCACACCGATCCAAAATCGACTTGAGGATATCGGCTCGCTCCTGGCCTTTCTGCGAATAGAGCCATTCCACAGCCTCTCTACGTTCCGCAAGTATATCGCTCTGCCCTTTGAGGAAGGAACTAGGCGTAGGAAGGTTGCAGTCGAGCGTTTCACCCGTCTTCTGGACTCGTTATGTCTTCGTCGCACTAAGGATCTCCTGCAGCTTCCGGAACAGCACGGCATCTGCCGAAGTATCAAGCTCTCCGTTAACGAGCGCAAGCAGTACGACCAGACGAAGAAGACCATGGTGCGAGCCATCAAACATCAGCACGGCGTCTTCGATCAGAAGAGCACTTTAGGTCTGTTTCAAGTACAGCTCCAACTGCGCATCATCTGCAATCATGGGACTTGGCAGCAGTCGTTCTCCTGGAATCGCCGCAAGCTCCACTTGCTGGATGAGCGGGAGGCCATGGAGGCTTCATTCGGCAGAGAGGGAGAAAAGACGTGTTCGGCATGCCGCCAAACTATGCCACTTTTTGGCACGGGCACAAGCTTTCAGCAGTACCAAGAGTGTCGACACGTTCTCTGCTCGGAATGTGTTGAAGAAAGTATGCCACAGGGCGAAGATGTTCGCCCAACACATTGTCCGTTGTGCTCTTCGCTATGGCATGCTTCTACAAGCCACAACCGTGCGAAACATACCTCACAAGAAGACATGTATTTTCGATCAAGTGGTTTTTCCTCAAAAATGGAAGCACTCATGGCGGATGTTATGCAAGACGTTTGGACAACGAAAAGGTGAGCCGTTGCCAGCAATTACGATGTGACGGAAAAGGTCTGACTTCATCATGCAGCATCATCTTTACCTGCTGGACACGAACGTTGGACCTTGTTCAGCTCTACCTCAAGCGTCGAGGTCTTAACACCCGACAATTCCAACGCATTGATGGTGAATGCCCGACCATCAAGCGCGAGCGAATCTTGCAGGACTTCGCCAAAGATGCTCATCTTCGTGTCTTGATCATGACCACAGGCACTGGGGCAGTTGGGTAAGCTTGTGCGCACTAGCCTGAAGTCTGCAACTAACCTCTTGGCCAGCCTGAATCTCGCTACTGCCAATCGTGTCTTCATCGTTGAGCCGCAATGGAACCCATCGGTTGAGAACCAAGCCGTAGCACGAGCTTTACGACTTGGACAGAAACAGCCAGTGCTCGTCACACGATATGTGGTTGAGCAGACTGTCGAGCAGGTGAGTCTAGCAATTGTGGCCGATTCTGCTGTTGAGTCTGACTGCCACAGGACATGCGAGCACTGCAAGATAAGAAACTGGAACGAGCCAACCTCGTCAATAACGGTTGAAGTCTTACTGCACAATCGCAAAGTATGAGCTACGGATTCAAGCATGTACTACAACAAGCTACGCGAAAAGAAAATGATCAGCCTCAAATGGTCTTGCATAGGTCTACGTGTCTGGAGATGTTCAACCGAAGAGATGGCCGTGCTAATCTGCAGATTGCCGATGCTGATTCCCGTCTCGAGGCATATCCTGCAGTCGTGTGACTCGCAAGCCTGTCAATCCGGGATCTGAAATGAGTGACGTGTTGACCGGTGAATGAGCAAGTCTTGGCACTGGAGGCATACTTCCATCTCAGCGAATCATATCAACGGCAGCACATAGTCAGGCACGCGTGCAGGAGTGGCGGTTCAGGGTTAAACGAGCGGAAGTGGAGCTACTGCACTGCAATCTTTAGCGCACACACTCTGGACACATTCTTCGACCAATTGGGTGCTGGGGCCTGGAAGTCCTGTGACGTGCATGTACCGCCACAGTTGGATCATCCAAACGCCTATGCTAGGCAGTACGAGTGGAAACCGTGTGGTCTTCGGGGCTAGGAGATGCAGTGCAGCGAGACAGAGCCGCATCTCTGGCAGATAAAGTTGACCGACTTTGTTTTCTACGTTTAAAGCTCAGATTAGCTAGAGATCTAGTTGACAGTCCGTTCACGGGGTCGTTACAAATGAGGCGAGGATTGCAGATGTTGTCATTAGTATGCACGAGGCCAAAGACCTTGATTTACGAGAAAGTCGTGCTTCTGACTTGACTGTAAGGGCAGTGTGTCCTTTACGCACGTTTGGATTTTGCCGTTGTATGCGTACTCCATGGGTGGCTTTCCATGCCTCGTGCCTCGTGCCTCGTACTCATTCAAACTCTTGCTCGTCGCGTGTTCAGTCTAGCCCTGCCGCTGCAGGCGCTATACCTTTCGTCCCTGAGCCTTTCTTCGCGCCACCACCACCTCCGAAGCCTCCACCACCAAACATACCACCCAGCATGTCCAACATTGGATTGCCCTGCCGTGGTATCTTGATGCCAAAGTACATTTCGCCCAACTGATCTAACGCCTCGTTCCAGTTTACTTCCTTCAAATCCGTGGCGTAATGGCTCTTCAGTTGCCTGAACAGACTGGGGTCACCTCTTTCCACGCTCCGTAGCAGCAGGCCGATGAAGTTCAGTAGTGGTAATGTGGGGTATGTGCGAAGATCTGAGGCGGATGTGGATATTTGCTGTGTATTGAGGCCGGGCTTCTTGGAGAGGAACGCTGTGAAGAGAAGGAAGAACTTGTTGGCGGCGCGGAGGTTGCCAGTGAGGAGGTAGGGCAGTACGCCACGGGCACAATACAAGGGGGCGGTATGCGGTTCGTCGGCTTCGTACCATGCGTACTCGAGGGTCGCAAGCGTGGACGGCGAATCTTGGTTGCCGAGAAGGAGGTGTCGCTCAGCTTCGTAGGGCTCGAGCTCTGTGACACAAAGTCAGCGTCTCTTCTACTGGATCTTGTGGTTCCCAGTACACACCATCTGCATACAGACTGCCAGCCACATGATGTATCTCCGGGTCGCCTGCAGGATATTCTCCCAGCTTGGCGCTCCAAGCTATCATTTCGCCGACGAACTTCTTCTTGGTCGGCTCATCCTTGGGAAATGCCCTTAATAAGCCCAAAAGCTTCCCTTTACTGCTCGCGTCGGGCTTGATCTCGCCTTTGTTGAAGACATCTAGCAGGAAGATGCACAGGTCGCCGCCCGACCCGCCCTGTCCTGCTTGTAAGAGTGATTGAGCGCCGGTGTGAAGGATCGATGTCGCCTTCTCCCAGTCTTGCGCCTTGATGTATCGCGAGGCGATCACGCGCAGTTGTTGGTGTGCTTCGTAGAACTGGCCTTCAGCGATTCTGCTTGTGTTAGCAGGTTTCTGACGGTCGCTTTGCGGAATGCGCGGTCGTTACTTTTGCTGTTGTCGCTGTATCGTCTTCTCAAGTTTCGAGGCCATTTCGTAGTGCAGTGGGCAAGGGTTGAGGTGTTGTGTTGTTGTAATCTTGCTGCGACGCCATGACGCACCGCGGCACTTAACTAATGTTAGCGGGGTCGAGGGTCCCACCAGCGTCGCGCCCTCTCCTTTTCTCTAACCTCACGCACGCCAATCCATCGACATGATAGGATTCAGCAAGAAGCACCTGCAATGTGCCCGCTCTTGCGAACGCTACATCCTTTTGCTACGCTGCTTGTGATACGCAGCTGCGCACCCACTGTCTCACGCCTCAGGACCAATTGTCGCCGTACTACTTCGCGATAAAGCGACATAGTACAGTTTAGTGTTACTCATACATCAGCTCAATGGTGACGTTCCTCAGAAGTTTTCCGATGCATGGCGTACGGCAATGCCGCTCTACTTCATTCGCCATGTTGTCTCATCCACATGCACAGCGGAGCTGTCAGGCCCCGATGCACGGCGCCAGCAGTACCTCCAGATCGAACGTCGTGACCCACAATGCGTCCTTCCATCACGAACCATGTCGAGGGAGCCTGTGCGGCCCGCTTCGCCCTACGGATTTATACGCGGCAGTCATTTTTCCAAGTATTCAGCATTGCAGTTGAGCCTTGAGTACTCCGGACACCACTCCAGACTTCGTCGCCATGTTCACTTTGTCGTGCATCAACTCGAGCATTGAACACCTCCCACTATCTTTCGGCCCGAAATGAACGGGCATGCAAGTATCTCGGACGTTGAAGCTCGTTTGGTCTTGACGGTATCTATTTCTGTCAAGCAAGGGTCGGTATCCTGGCTTGTCACTGCGAATGATAAACCTGGCCTCTACTGAACACCCCTGGGTAATATTGCAACCATTGGCTGTTTGATTGCATGGTTCCCATCTTCTATATTGAACGCTTGCCGAAGCTGCTAACTATCCGCAGCTCTAATTTCAGCTGCGTTGAAATGTGTAAATCGCCTGCAGAATTGCTGCAGCAGCGATTCCGATAAGAGCTGCAGACGATCTGTCCTGGCACTGTGCGGTGGATTGCTTTGCCCTGCGACGATTGTGGTCGAAACCAGCTGTTCAAAACCAGCCCCCATTCATTAGCCATCCTGAGACAGCCAGAACAGTAACAAAGCGCCTTCGTTGACTTTTGCGATGTCTGAGCTTGAAGATCGCTTCGTCAAGAGAGGGTATCATCCGATAAGTCTTCTTTCAGTCCTTCAGCTGACGTCCTAGGTACTGGATCAATCGCGACCATGGCCACATCATGGGTCAGACTCTTACTGTTGAGGCTCGGACTGGTACGGTCATCGTAGCCTTGCTCACAATTCTTGCTTCAATCGGAACCGCTCAGCTATGGAATTTATTGACCTTCTTCCTCCATCAATACAACGCGAACGGCCAGGATGCAGATGGCCTATTCTGGCAATATCAGGCATTACTGCGGACGATGCCCACGCCAACAGCACTCATGGCCGATACACTTAAGCTTTCCTGGATATGGAGAAAAAAGGTATCGAGGGCACTGTTGGGAAGCTCATTGACGTTTCTGGTTGCGCTGTGCTTTGCCATCGCATCAATCGCGGCCGGTATATCGACAGCCTTCGCCATAGACAGCTCTAGTATCGAGGTGCTGGTTGACAGCTCGCTGTGTGGACGAATCAATTACACGAATATCTTCGATGGTAGAGCTACATCAACACTGCTAGCTTCCATCGATGACACAATCGATACCTATGTCCGGAATTGCTACCGGTATAACACGTCGTTACCGGGACCGTGTCGCAATACCTTCAGCCGACCCAATATATCGTTCGTGGCTGTGCCCGCACCCTGCCCATGGCATGTATCAATGTGCTCTGGTGGCGAGTTGCCAGCAATCAAAATGGAGTCTGGACTTGTCGATTTGAGAACGCATATGGGTATTAATGTCCGACCTGAAGAATCGCTCAAGGTGCAGAGAACAACGACCTGCAGCGTCTTGCCAATGGATGATCGCATCATCGCAAGGGACAAATCGTGGTGGGCTGCTCGCGGCTTCAACGACTCGAAGACCACAATCGAATATGGCACATACCGAGACACACCATCGATACTCAGGCCTGAAGCCACGTTCATTCAATCGGTTGCTTTGACGGAAAACCAACAATCTTATGGATCTGATGCCGCTATGAACTACTCTAAGCCTGACGAGAGCGCTGTGGGCTTCAACACGTTATCCGAGATGCAGCGGACCGATGCGGACGTAGCTCTTGCAGCCATATGGCTGAACTTCATCATGTATGAAAAACCTGTGAATGACCCGTTGTTCTCAGCACATAAAAAATGGATTTATCAACCAGGTGGTGGGTATCCTGATGAAATTCGCTATCAATCCGACAATGCAGCTGGCGTTGTCGGATGTACGGAGCAGGTCAGTGCCCTCGAAAAAGCGCTCGTTGAGCCTTGCTAAATATCTTCAGTACCGATTTTGCGTGGCACAGCCTGGCGCAGAAGACTTCTGCACACCCCTGTCAGGCAGTCCACTCGACAGATTTACGGCGGACTTTCCCCGTCTCAAGCCAGTCCAGCTTCGACTGTTGCAGTTGCTTCGCTCAATCATTCGGCTCGCTGGAATCCAACAAGGTGCTCGCTACAAGAAGATCCTTGCGCAGAGCAAGGTTACTGGAGCAACTTCCCCAGGACTGCCAGACGACCAATGGATCAAAGAGGTGACTGCGTGGGAAGCTCGGGTATGGGCAAGCTATCAGACTCTGCTATCAATCGCAGTAGTCGGCCCACTAATTTTCGATGAGTTCGCGAGCGAGTACACTGAGCCTGTTGTGGATGACGGCGACAGGCAACTATGCCAGTCGCTAAAGATGCGGAAGTCTGGTGGTTTCGCGTAGGTGAAAAAGGATCGTTGAGAGCCCGATATCTTGCTAACTCATAGCTCGCAGTAATATCAACGTATTCGCCTTGACTTTCGTCACGGCGTTCTCACTGATTATTACGATATGCAACACGCTGATCTTACGGTTCTTCATCTTCATGTCTCGATTCCGCACCGCACTCGCACCACGTATCGACCGCTGGATTCAAGATGGCGTCTACCAGATGCAACGACGTGCTTTTGAAGCTCAAAGCCAGGGTTGCTGGGTGCAGCTTGAACAAGAAGTGCCCATTACTCTTCAGCAGGAGAAGCTCCACGAACTTCCTGTGGACTCGTCGCTTGCTCTAAGGGCTACTGATAGGAAACGAGTCACTCCGAGAGCCAGGAAAACATGGTTGAGCATTACGGAGGAGTCAAAGGAGGCTGGTGGGGGTGATGCTGTACTCAAGGAGTTGATCAGGCGGCCAACTGCAGGGACGGACACGGTGACATTGGTGGGTGTGGATTTGGAGAAAGCCGAGTCGAAAACGGCGAAGATGTGACAAGACTTTGGACAATGGCTGTTGAGTATATAGATTACACATGATGGAGCCAGAATGATAACTTTGGTCAGAAGTATTGAGATGATATGGTATAGTATGGCAATGTAGTTGGCGTAGCTTTACACGCAATTGACTGTCGAGACTGAAGGGCAAATCTAGCATGGCTATGCTCACGCGTTGCCTGCTGCCCACAAACAGAATGCTATGCCTTTGAATATATAAACCTCGTCAGAAAGATACTCCTCGACGCCCATTAAAACCATCGAGGCAAAAAGCAAGACGTTTGATGCATCGACCGGGACTCTACGCACTGTTAGTACACGGAATCGAACACAGGGTGTCAGTGAGGCTTACCGAACCCGGACCTGAAGCAAACGATGTAGGAACATGGGAAGCTTCAATTCTACCCCTAAACTATCGATGCGAATGATGTAACATGATCTTTAGGTTTGCACAAATATATAGCAAAAGCACTGAGGCAAGCTCCGTGACCAAGGATGATCTCGCTGAGCCTGCCTGCCGTGACATTCGGAACAGACGGCAAAATGAGGCTGACACGCGTTATTTGCAATGGCATAGTGGGGTCGCGATTACTTACCCCTCAGTTGAGCCGCTTCGGTGTACGATGTCGCGACTTCCTCCGAGCGAAGCGAACCACAGTCGTACCTCCCATTTCTCGACTTTGACTGATATTGACATGATCGAGCTTCTGAACGCTTTCAATTCTCTTCCTATGCAGTTTTGTTTGATCAAGCAGAGAGCGACATCGAATACTTAAAAGTCTGCGAAACGAAGAATGATGTGGCGCGGGCAGCCCCACACCAAGCAGCGAACACACGGGACGAAATCGCGAGCAAACCTTCCACAAATCTGCCGCCTTGTATACTGATGGGAACATAGAACAGACGCTGCCACGCAGAACCGATATTTGGTACGGAGATTTCAAGTTCGTGAACGTCGCAATTGTGCCTAGGTTGTTTCACTTGCAACATCGATGTCATCTTTGGTGCCCATGCAAATAGGTTCATAAAACGCGAACATTATGATGTGGTAACATTAGCTAGTCTACAGTATCGCCAATCGTACACCATCAAGCCGTCTAACTACTTCAAGCGCCGATGATGCGAACGAAACACAAAGGAAAAGGGGTATCAACTTGCAACCACCACAGGCTTCTTCACCTTACCAACTCTACGCATTGCGCTACTACCCGTCATGCCGACGACCGAAGGTGATACGTAGCTTCTTTACATGACGATGCATCGCTCCCGCTCTTCATTCGGAATCTGCCCAACCATTCCCGCACTTTGACGACGACCAGGCCGACCTGGCATTCCCTGAGCCGCCATCGGCCGACTGGGTCGGCGAGGAGGAATATTGCCGCCGCTCGCCTGATAAGCGCTACCTTGCGGCTGCAGAGGTGCTTGAGGATTTGCGGGATGACTTTGCGGCGGGTGATACTGTGGACTCGTTGCAGCCTCTTCGTATGTTGGTGGTGGAACAGGCTCATTGGTTGGTCGATGCGTGGTAACATTATTGCGACGCGGTGGTATCACTGGTGGGTTTTCACCTCGTGACGTCCGGCGATTATTTGGTCGAGCTTGAGATTGTGCTGCTATCGCATTCATTGACGCTTGGTTGTCGCGCTCGCGTTGTGCAGCTTCGCGCCTTTCTCGATCTTCCTCTTCCTCTTGGAGCTGCAGCGCCAACGCCAGGTCATGGTCTTCTTGTTCGGCCCTGCTCAGCTGGTGTGGCGAAGCAACATCCGCACTCTCAATAGGTCCTTGTGCAGATGGAGCTTGCTGTTGGTTCCCCCGACGAGACTGCACTGTGGTCCAGCCTTGGCCGTCATGAACGTCATTGATGCTTTGGTCTTGGTCTGGCTGGGTCGGCATAGTGTTATTGCCAACCGGTCTGAAGTCGCCTGAAAACAGCTCACTGCCTTGCCCATTTACGTCAGTAAGTGATTCCCAGACTATCTCATCATGGCTGGAGTAGCCCTGGTCTGTCACAAGCGTCAGGAGCTTATTCGTGCGAGGATCCCTGAACAAGGTTGAGAAGTGGTCGTTTCTGAAAAGGATGGCGACCTGACCAGGCTGAATGCTATCCCTCATGACCTTCAGACCATGATCGGTCAGCTGAGTTGGCCATCGACTGAGAAACTCCTTGATGGAATGAATGTCCGTGAACATCTGCTGTTCGTCCGCAGTCAAAGGTTCGCCCGACTGCAACTTTGCGTCCAGCTCCTCTTCTTGGAATTGAACGTATTGTGAGGTCTCATACGACTTTGCGACCCGTGTAAACGCGGCATACGCCTCAGAGTCTGCTTCTGGCAGCCAGCCGTGCATCAAGGGGATGTTGAACGTGCGATAAAGTTTCATGTCTGGAGTGTTCTCAAAGCCGCCGGCTTTGCCTTGGCTTGTGAGCGTGGCGTCACCACGTGTGATATCCGTATCCGGGACAAACATGGGGTTGACATTGAGACCAGTATGAAGGGCAAGTAGGAACTTGTACAGGTCACTGACATCTGGAAGCTCTTGTGCGGCTGTGCCTCGTCGACCAGACATGAGCTCATCGAATACGGCATCCAGCAACAGGCCAAGGCTGACTTGCTCGCGAGTGCGTAACGTCTCGACTAACGCAGTTTCGATACCAGACGGGGTCGAAAGCACCAACGCATTGACCAGAGCGAGCAGGGGACAAGGCCCATTTAGATTTTGCGTTAGAATTGGTGAGGTGCGGATGCCAGGCTTATTGACATCATGCCATCGGATGTGCTTGATCTGATAATGCTCTTTTCGCTGCCTGTTCATCCTTGTGTTTGGTGACTCGGGACCAGGAGAAAAGGCAGACCCAACGCCGATGTCTAGAGGCTGTGGAGGCATATTGGGAGCCTGCTCTTCGTGCGATCTTCGTGGTGGTAGCGCTGGAGGGTGCTCCTCGTCTGTAGCAACAGGTACAGGAGGCGGTAGCCCAGTAGGAGGTGGTGGCGCAACGAACGGATTGGTCGACGGTGTTTGATTGGCAATTGCAAAGCTGTCTTGGTAAGACTGCTCTTGTTCTGTCCTCGGCGCTGTTTCCTGAGCATTATGCGACTCTTGTGACCGCCTTTCATGGTCGCTCCGCTCCCAGTCCTGCTGCTCAGTCCAAGTCTGGTGGGGTTCATGCAGTTGGATACTTTCAGGAAACCCATGGGTACGAGTAGCAGCGTCGAGTGAGGTGGCATTCATGCTCGGCTCCCATGGGTTCGAAACAATCGATTTTCGCAGAGGTTCAGTGGAACCCGGGCTGTTCAGCGGAGTTGGCGAGTCGATAGCGATAAGCGGCGGCTGATCGGGCGACTTGGGTCTTGGTGCTGGAGGCATGCTGCTGCCGAGCTTGAGATTTGACATCTCGTGAGAAGGCGTGGTTGGTGTATGGAAGGCGGGCAGCTCAGCTGGCTCGTCGAACTTAGCGCCTTGCCCTTGTGAGTCTCCCCATATCTGCTGGCTGCTCTCGCCATCCCAATTACCCTGCCCTGTCTGCTGCACCTTGAGGTATGGATTGTTCGTCTGGAGCGGTATCGAGCCATTGGACTGGTCGGAGACGGTGCTCATTGCGCCATACGAAGCAGAGCTGGCGCCGGTGGGCATTGGCGAAATATTTTCAAGCGATCGCTTGATGGGGACTCCAGCCGGCGGACCTGCTCTCAGGGCATATGGAAGAGTCGTGCTGGTGACGGGCACCTTCCCACCAGCGGGCTTCAGGGTATCCGGCACATCCTTGGCGCTGACCTCCTCAAAGTCTTCATCGTCGGACCTGTTCCACTCATCGTCGCTGTAATCCGAGTCGCTGGCTTGCGCCCCAGTCTGCGCCCTTGCTTCTTCTAGCGTCTTGAAGTTGAAGGCTGGAGATTTGTTGAGATCGGGCGAGTATGGTGTATCGCCGGCAGTCGAGGCAGGTACGGTAGGCGGATGCTCGTCTAGTGGAGTGGTCGGATATGGAGGGTTTGCTTTGGATAGTGGTGCTGGTACGAGACCTGCTTGCGACTCGGCATCTTCCTTCCGGAGCACCATTGTGGCCGTTGGTGGTGGTGCAGTGACTGGTTGGTACTGCAAAGTGCTCTCGGCTGCCTGGCGTGTCGGGGCAGGAGCTAAGAGCTTTGCACGTGGGAGGTGTGAACTAGGTAAGAGATGGTGAAGGATAGCTGGAGAGGAAGAGAGGTGAAAGCAGTACAAACATGTGGCGGGAGCTTATGCGGTGTGTCCTGCGAAGTATACGCGGCGTAGGGACGGAGTTGCGAAGCAAGCGAGACGATGACGACGGCGTGGCTGTGGCTGTGGCGGCGATCCACTTGCTGTGTGGGGGTCCGCTAAGTTTCTGGATCCTTGTGCTTGCATCAAATTAACCTTAACAGTACAAGTTGCGAACTTCAAGCCTCGAAGAAACAACGTCGCCACCTGAGTTCTGGCTCCTCCTCACTATTCTGGACAGTCGCACATGGCACGGTGACAGCATACGGAAGGAGCAACCCACCTCCGACCGCGCAATGCATTCGTTTATACGGTCGAACACGCATGTTGCGCTGCGCCTCCCCTCAGGTCTCTTCAAGATCATAGAGATTACCCCGAATACGTACGTCGCATAGTCGGAGTGAGCCCTCCACGCGCTGGAATGCAGAGGCAAAGACTGATATCCTTCGCAGAAGCATAAACCTTGGCAAATTCGGCACCGTCAATTCGAACCTCATACTCGGACGGCCGTACTACCTTACCTACGAGCTCCTCGACAAGGACGACGGCAGAGCGAAGACTGAGCTGCGCGTCGTGCCTGCCTCAGAACTTCACGCCGAAGCCCTAGGAAGCGAACATGCGCCGGTCGCCGAAACTGGGGAGGAGACCGCTGATGGCGAAGCCGGGTTCGATATCGTGGGCGAGGATGGCAAGGTCATAATGCGCAACAATCGCCTTACGGTGGACGACGCGTCACGGCAGAAGCTCACCATGGACGAGATTGAAGAGCTCAAGAAAGCGGGCACAGGGTCGGGCAAGGACATCATCGCGAGAATCATGGCGTCGCATGATGCGATTGATGAGAAGACGTCATTCTCTTTGGCGAAGTACACTCTACGGAAGTCGAGGAAATACCTAAAGCGCTTCACAGCAATTCCAATGGACGTCGGGGTGCTCACCGGATACGTGCTGGAGAAAGAGGCGTATAAGATCATGGAGCTGCGGGAAGATCTACTGGGTCTCATCTGCAGCTGGGCTAACGTCCACTGTGGCGCAACCACTCGGGTGCAAACAGCAGAGGATGGTGCCAGTCAGATAGGAGGCGGTCGGTGGCTGGTGGTCGATGACACAGGAGGTCTTGTCACAGCAGCACTCGCCGAGAGGATGGGCATACTGTATCCTGACGATGACGATGAGGAATCAGAAGAAGAATTGGCCGAGGCTGTTGAGGCAGATCAGCAGCAGAACGGCCACACAGATGCACCTCAAGAGCCCAAGCCTAACGAATCAGACACAGCAATGCCAGACGCCGACGCCGCTACCGTGGACCCTACCAAAGCTAGTGATCCCACGGCAGACTCATCACACCTCCTTTCGCTACCTCGAAAATCTCCACGTCCCCATATTCCACAGATGTCCGCAAAGACCAACACATTGACCGTCCTCCATCCCAACAACCAACCAAATCTGTCATATCTCAAGTACTTTGGCTACGACTATGGGGCACCCGTACCCTCACACCCATTGTACAAACATCTCAAGTCCCTATCCTGGCTATCCCTGCTCCATCCCGAAGACGACCCTCAATACGACGAGCCAGAACTCATCAGTGACGAAGTTCTGGCTACCATGAAGAGCAGCAAGCGCGGAACATATTACAGGAAACGAAGACGATGGGAGAGAGTGAAGACTGTGGTAGATGAGACAAGAGCTGGTGGTTTCGATGGCCTGGTGGTAGCTACGGCCATGGACGCGAAGACCGTGCTGAAAGAGCTTGTGCCACTGATTCGAGGAGGAGGGAAGATCGTCGTGTATAACCCGAACGTGGAGCCACTCGTCGAGCTGTGCGATTACTACAGCAAGGAACGCCGTGCTGCGTATATAGCGCGTGAGTTTGGACCACCACCTCAGACGCCACGACAGATGAATGGCAAGAAGCACAAGTACGATGACGATGCGGAGACGAATGACAGCACGACCGAAGGCGGATTTGAAGAGGACGATTTTCCACTGAACCCGACACTATTGCTCGCTCCAAGCTTGCAGACTGCGCGAGCCAGGCAATGGCAGGTCTTGCCGCAACGGACACATCCCATGATGACGAGCAAAGGTGGTGCAGAGGGCTATTTATTCACGGCAACAAGAGTCTTGCCGATCGAGGGACGAGTCGAGGCTAGAGGTCATCATGGGAAGAAGAAGAGAAAGGTCGGTCCAGAGATAGCTGCCCAACCGTGATACCTTACCATCAATTCACTGCGGCACATCTCCAGTTCTTTTGCTTAAGGTTCCAGTCGTAGTGACCAATGCTGCCACATAGCCTCATGCCGGCTCTTCCAGGCTAGAGATTGCAATGTAGTGGCAGACAGGAGATTCAGTGGGAAGAATATGAAGTTTGTTCCGTAGTTGCTGCTGCTGCCTGGAAGGAATTGAGCTTGCCGGGTTGAGAAAGTCGCCGAACCTGGATGGTCCGTGCCTACCGTACTCCACCTGTGGTGGGGTTAACTACACCCACTGGGCAAAACAGGGGCATACTGCACTGCAATTCTTAGCTCGGGAGAGAAGATGCGTTTGAGTGTGGTTGGTCGCTGCCTAGATTCAGCCTTGTGTGAGTCGACTGAAGGTTCCTAATCGAGGTAATGGACACTGCAATCCTTAGCGCCGCAGAGCGCATAACAGCTGCCAAAGTCCATAAGGGATTTTAAGTGTGATGTTGGCGGGTTTTGAAGTGTATGTGAGTGCAGCATTAAAGATCGCATCGTTAGTTCTCGTTATGGAGAAATCGACTGTTCTTTGAATGTTCCACGTCACCGTGTCGATCTTTCAGCAAGTTTGAGTACAACGATCGCGCGCCAAACAGACTACTAGGTATTCGATGTGGACGCAAAGCTGCCCGTAAAGTGTAAGTGTTTGCCGCTCACTTGTAGTGTTCGAGAACATCTAAAGGAGGACCTCCAGCCGCATTGAACGCACGTAACGCCTCAAGCGAGTTTCAATTCAATTTCCTAATGATGGGACGTATACCGCTTGCATTGCAATCCCTAGCCCACACGAGCAAAGATGACAGCCTTGCGCTTCCCTTCTCCGCGCTAGGAATTGCAGTGCAAAGCTCAAAAAAAAGTGAGGCATACTCCTTCTTCGAATGCTGCTCTTTCGTTAAAGATTGGGCGTGGAAGAAGGCAACCACTACGCTCGAACAGGCAATCTTAGCCTACGTTCATGCAGTCATCTTTCAGAAAAGCAATCAAAAAAAGTGCACTGCAATCTCTAGCGTTGAAGAGGTCATGCAAATTGCATGCTACGTTCTTTCGACCAATCGCTCCACTGAAAACGTCGCGTTGGCACTTCAACAGAAGTCTTCACGCGACATCCGAGCGATCCAATATTTTGCCAAGCTAGCTTCGTCCTCCTGAGGTTTGAACAAAGATTCATAGTCCTTGCGAGCAAAGATCTAGACTTCGTCGTATGCCTACATGATCTCTTAACCTTGACCCAGTAAAAGTGTAACTTGCCCACCAATGTTCTTCTTATCACACCAATCTCTGGTTGTACTCGTGTAAAACCCACCCATGACCATCATTTGCGACCTATTGATGACGTTGCAGGATGCCCAGGCCTTGCCACCAGGCCACTTCTTGTCCCGGGTCTCATAGTACTGTCAAACCTCAGAGTCGGACATATTACTGGCATATGACCATCGTCAACTCACTGGGATCTAGGTGGATGTTGGAAGCGAAAGGATGTTAGTGTCGCCAACAGCCGTGCCGTCTTGGAGGATGCCACCAAAAATGTAGCTGGCGAGGTCAGTCCAGTCGCTAACCATCAAGACCACAGAGGTTGCTTACCTGTTGTAAAGGGAGAGATCTTTTGTCCAGACTATCCCAGAGCAAAAGCCTCGCCGCGATCGTGGTACATCACCAGCAGCCGTCTGGGTGTACCACCTGCTATTGGTGACATCGAAGACTTGGACCTGCTGATCATGCTGATCATGCTGTCAGAAATGTCTCATGAGTCTCGACAGGCCAGAGGCTGCTCACACTCATGTTTGACTATCTAAATGTCAGCGTGGTGAAATCGCACAAGGTGATCGTGCTATGGTCATCGCTATGGTGTGACACCATGCATCACATCGCTGCCGTGTGCCTTGTCAGCGAAGGTGTACAAGATGAATTGGCAAACGCTGTGACAAATATCGAGCATGTTTCCTAGGTTGTCTCAAGCTGATAGCACTTCTGTTTGTCGATTATGAGCCTATGCCTGCGAAAATGGTCGAACGTGGTCATTCTTAGGAAGATGTGAGAGCATCGTCCAGTAACGGTCGGATATGGCTGCAAGATATACATGCTCTTGGAGTTTCGTTTCGTCGTAGGTAAGCCACATGTCTTGGAAGCTCCTGCAGCAGGTGCGACCCCGCCTCTGTCAGCTCGTAGCAAAGACATCCGAGCAAAATAGGACACAACCAATTTATGAACAGCAAATCGGCATTCGCGGTGCCCAAAGCGATCGCGGTGGTCGATGACTGCAGCATCTGGCCAATGCCGGCAAATAGGAGGTGTTATTTCGTCCCATCCACCTCCTGTCGCACTTTCATACACTGAAAGATTTCGACGTGAGTGGTGTCGATCGCTTGTAAGTAGTGGGCTTGTCGTCCTGAACCGAATCCTTGAGATCGTATGAGCGGATTGACACCAAGCAACGCTGATTTCGTCCATCGCCACTTTTCCTCTCGATCCGCAGGGCCCTGTGATCTGATTTGGCAAGAAAACAAAATTGTAAGTCTAAACAGAGGTACCCGATATAACGATGTGCCTGCACGATGTTAGTGCAAGCTAGATCTCCTGGTCACGGTAAATTCAAGCCCGAAAGGTCAGGCAGCGAATATCGAAGCAATCATTCAGCGTTTTAAGGGATATCCTGAGCTTGCCGTGCGACCTCAAGCCGTCACATGGCATTGGGAAGATGCCAAAAAGTCGAAGCACACCGGTCAAAAGCTTGAACAACCGGCGACAGCCTTGAAATGGTTGTGGTATTGGATTTCATTGGTATTCGCTGATTCCGCTCACCTCAAATGTCCCTCACTTGCTCTTTCCCTATAGCGCCTTGCCCATGAATTTTCTCTTGCTGTAGCTTAGCCACCATTTGCTGGGCAGGCCAGAGTCGTCCCCGTACACCCTGTTCAGTAACCGGGTGGCCAGTTCTTGCCGCATTTGCATAATGTATTGTCGAAGAACCTCGGCCGAATTCCGATCTGGTGGTGCTTCAAAAGCCTGGTTCAGCGGGAATCCGGCATCGCCTGGAATCGCGAAGTTGGTGTCAAGCGAAATATTGTTGACAGCCTGGGAACGTCAGCATATAGGCCGTCCAGGTCTTCTTCTGCTCTAAAATATGTTATGCCTACCTTCTCGGCATCCCTCCTTGCCATGCCTAGCTTTATCTTGCCGAGCACTTCGCTCACAAAGAGAATGCCATAGATGAGCACGCGATCAGCCGGGCCTTTGATTTCGAAGTTGCGAAAGAATGTGTTGGCGCGGAATAGAGCAAGGATCTCGTCCAAGGGATCGTACGACTCGTGTGAGGTATCAATGGTGAGCTCTGTCACATGGGCGGGGAGGGCGGGTAGTTGGATGGCCGGACCTCGGGTTCGCGTGCGGAGAGGAAGGAGCGCAAAGTTGCCTGACAGACTGCAAGTCAACAAGTTTCAACTCCTGGCGTGTAGCAATTCGCATACCGATCAGCTGCTGGTTCGGTTCGTCTAGAAAGACGGAATGGTAGGCCTGCGGGGCATATTAGCTCTCTAAAACCAAAGCGGAGCGCTTTAAACTCCCAAAGCTTTCTGTGAGGGTACTGGAACGTACAGGCATCTTGTATATGTGCTGGCCAGAGCGCTCAAGGGATTGTGTGGAGGGTTGGCGGTCGGCGGAGGTGACGTTGTAGCTCCGCCTGGTGAGAGGTGTGCTCGTAGGGCTGAGCTAACCGCGGGGCATGACTAAGCCGCCGCTTCCCCATCAACGCGTCCAGCCAGGCGCGTTCGCGTCGGCATCAACTTTTCTCGACATTTCGCAAATTCTATCCAACGCCTGCCGCAACGCTTCCAGAGACCGTCAGAAACCTGTTGCAGTAACTTCGGTCTCAAATTACGACATCTAAAGAGCAAGAAGCATGTCCGACTTCGAGGATGAGATGGACGTGGATGCGCCAGTGGCAGACACCTCCATAACTTTTAGTGGAGACCCTAAGAAGGGCAAGAGGAGCGCTGCAAACCTGCCAGTCGAGGCGGAAGACTCATTACCATGGTGCGTTGTAGGATTGGAAGGTCAATACACAATTGCTAAACTAGTAAAGGGTGGAGAAGTACCGACCAAATTCACTTGACGATGTCGAAGGACACCAGGACATAATTGCCACCATAAACAAGTTTGTCGACTCAAACGTATGCCCCTGAAACCGTTGGGTCAGGCGTGTGCTGACTTGTGCAGCGATTGCCACATCTCCTGCTCTACGGACCACCAGGCACTGGCAAGACTTCGACCGTCCTCGCACTCGCGCGACGTATATACGGGAACAAGAACATGCGACAGATGGTACTGGAGCTGAACGCATCAGATGACAGAGGTATCGACGTGGTGAGAGAGCAGATCAAAACTTTCAGCAGCACAAAACAAATCTTCTCTGCTGCGCCCAAGGCTGGAGACAGTTCACTAGCTACATTCAAGCTCATCATCCTGGACGAGGCAGATGCAATGACCGCCACCGCACAGATGGCACTGAGACGAATCATGGAGAAGTACACAGCCAACACACGGTTCTGCATCATTGCCAACTACACGCATAAGCTCTCGCCGGCACTGCTGTCTCGATGCACCCGATTTCGCTTTTCGCCCCTCAAAGATCGAGATATTCGAAATCTTGTAGACAAGGTCATCGAAGACGAGAAGGTCAACATCACCCTAGACGCCACAGAATCACTCGTGACACTTAGCAAAGGTGACATGAGGCGAGCACTCAACGTTCTCCAGGCTTGTCACGCCTCAAGTACACCACTGCAGCCACCTGGAAAGCCCGCCCCCGACCCAAGCACGATCGTACGCGACCAGATCACTCAGACCACCATATACGACTGTATAGCGGCCCCACATCCTTCAGATATCAAGTACATCCTTGACACACTATTATCGACCCATGATATGACGCAATGCCTGCGTACCGTGAACAATCTGAAGATCATGAAAGGCCTCGCTTTGGCAGACATCCTGACGGCCGTTAGCGAAGAGCTAGTGGATAATAATGTCCCGCCACAGGTGATGGTGACATGGATGTCGGGCTTGGCGGATATCGAGTATCGACTAAGCGGTGGTGGAAGCGAAGCTATTCAAACGGGCGCCGCAATTGGAGTGGTAAGAACAGGCGTGGAGCTGCTTGAAAATGGGAAGAAGTCATGAAGGGGATGATTCGAGAATCGAGGGAAAGGAACTCGAGCTAAAGCGATTTGATGATAAGAAGCAAGAGATACCACAATTCACTGGTACACAGCGCGTTCGTTTGCCTTTGCACGACTCCAACGCTGAGCACTGACGTAGCTCCAAGGCAGTCGCGAGTTAGTCGCGTAAATCAAAGCACGAGACGCTCCAGCTGCCATAACATCAAAGCTCTCCCTGAACTGCAACCACACCATCACCACTTCAGCAGCACTCGCAACCTCAACTCGACCACGGTCACTCACGCCTCCTCACATACGCCACCATTCACAATGAGCTCAAACAACAAGCGCAAGTCGATGGTATCGCCCAAACCATCTCCATCACCATTAGTATGTCAACTGAAGATGAGTTCTCCTAGATGGCTAACTGTTCTCCAGCAAGAAGCAAACTCGCATAAGAAGCGTTACAGTGTGCGAATGGCGCGACAGCCCAATCCTGCTTCTGCAACGGCGTCTTCTCCAATCCCCGAAGAACGCTTCCTCGGCCGGCGCCCACGCCCTAGTCGATGGAGAGGTCCTGTCAGTGTACTGCCCAAGCAAGCCATGTTACAATTACCTAACAGTCTTCAGTGGCAACCGAAGGCCGATAGGGAAATAGAGATTCCTGACAAACCGCTATTCCAATCCATCTACGAGCCTTTGCCCACCCCTCAGCACTTCACGATGCGTAGTCACCAGACGCAGCATGCAGGCAACCCCGAAATTCACTTCTCGTTTTCCTCTTCAGCGGGCTACGATCAACAAGACCTGAAATATCCAGTCTTGCCGTCCGCTCCTGTCCAGCCACCCCAAGAGGATCTCGATCAAAGCTTTGAAGGCCTTTTATTCAATAGTGGTAGCACCATCATTGCGCCTCCGGTGCAGCTGCGGTCAAGACCAATCGACCAGGTACCAGCCTTACCCACCAAACCTCACCGAACAGGCTATGGCTTCAGCTACAATGACAGCCGGTTCTATAGCGATATTCGCCGCTCGCCGCCTCCTCAGCACGACTCTCCAAATACTGGTTGTAGACCAGCACTGCCAGCCATCGCTGAACTGACCAAGCCAAACAAGAAGGCGGGATATGGCTTCAGCTTCTCGGATGATACCTTCTACGATTCCGACGAGTATCCAGACACCGAGTGCGAGTGGACTCTAGAGGAGCCAGAGCCCGTGAAGGAGTCGGAGTCTACAAAGAAGCAGGCGCAGACCCCGTCCAGCAAGCAATTACCATCTACCATCATTCGCCAGGATACCTCCTTCACCGATGTCGTCGTTATGCGAGACGTCGGTTCCTTCCACATCGCCAGGCCCCAGAAGCGTCTCTCCTGCACCACCGCCACCCGCGAGGACACCATCCGGATCAAGCACGCCGCCAAGATGCTGCTCAAGCACGCAGAATCTGCTGAGGTGTGCGAGCAGCTGCTGGCGCACCTTGAGCGTATGGTCTGCGCCGCGCTGCAAAAGCCAGAGCGCTGGGGTCATCACATCGGGGCCACTACGACTTGTTGCGCGCTGAAGTTGAGAGACCTTTTGGTCAATAGCAAGCAGGAGCGTGTGGTGACTGGGGAGCTGCAGAATGCAGTTGAACATGAGATGGAGTGGGCGAAGTGGTTGGTGGAGGCTAGCTGTACAGGAGTCATGCATTTGAAGGTGCCTGGTTGTGATTGCCGTCCGGACTGGGAGGAGGAGGATGACGAGTAGCAAGGTTGTGGCCAGGAGTAGGGATAGTCAGAAGTCGCCGACACCTCATGCCAGCCTGCGTGAGGAACGGGTAGTTTTGAGGGGCATATGCTGCGGGCAAGACAAAGCCTAGATGAGAGCATCATGAAGTTCTCTATAGCACAACTCGAAAGAGTTTCAGACACTGAGGCTGCAAAAGTTCCTCCAACATAGATTAAGATGGCACAACATAGATTGAGATGGCGAAACTTCATTGGTCAGCTTGAGCCTAAAGTCTGCTGTCCCACGCTAAGAAATGCAGTGCACCTGGTCATCGTATCGCAAGGATCGTGCTATTTGTCGCTTCGGCCCGCCTTCCGCCCGAAGTTGGCATGGGTACTGCACTGCAATTCTTTGCGCCGAAGAGACAACCATACTCCAGCCTTGCGAGTCAGCCATGCTGTCTTTTATGGTAAGAAGTACGGTGCAAGATCGCAGTGCAAGATTTGGTTGGCGTACCATTGGCCTTGTTCGCCCCCGGCAACGATGTGACATAAGATGATGTGTCAATTGAATGTACTGGTGCCCGGGTGCACTATAGTCTTTAGCGTAGAGAAGAAGACAAGTCTTCAGCCTTGTCAGCCACTCTCAAGTCTTCGGCTCTGGGATTCCACTGCGAGAAGGCTATCAGCTCCGCTACCGACGACTCTGGCCGACAACTTTAGCCGAGCCTCACCGGATTGTTGGTGATATTTGTGGTTTCACAATGGGCATTGGTCTCACCGTCTTGCAATCATTTGGATATCTCATACTAATTTGTTACTATCATGCATTATACATGCTTATTGCCACGGGTTCATGCTTTCGTCACGCCCGTCAGGGGTTTCCAACGCAAATCCTCTGAAGACACCGAATGAGCAGGAAGGCACGTACAGTGGGTTGAGGAATACTGTGTCTTCCCAGCTAAGAAATGCAGTACAGCGAAGCAAGATACAAGGCAAAAGGCGTTGCGTCCGGCCTCCTGTATGACTGCACCGCCTATGAGCGTGAGAGGACATAGCCAAGTGTCTCAGCCTCTTTGGGTCACGACCTGCTCAGTCACGCTAAAAATGTAGTACAGTCGGACATTTGTGGGAGGCACAGAGCCGCAGAGGTGCAGGAGCGATAACTTGCAAGAAATCGTGCTGCATAGCAACTCCTAGCATGGAGGAGCAGACATGTCAGCCATTCTCTGCGAGGCTGAAAGTGGAGTATCTTTTTTGCTCTTCGATGCTAGGAATTGCAGTGCTTCCTGTCCCTGCCTGAGAACAATACGAGGAAGAGCGCACCTGTCAGACCTCTTTCGCGAGGCTGAGAGTGGGAACTTCGTCGGATTGTCGGCGCTAAAAGTTACAGTGCATTTGCCTCAGGTGAAGGTTCCCTAAGGCGACTCAGCCATGCAAATGGGAGCGACGATTACAATGAAAATGATATGTTAGGCTTGTCCTTTAAGAGAAAGTGCCTTCGCCACGTGTCGGATTGTGCGAGCGGCAAAGCATCATAACATACCTGGACCTGGGCTGAATTCACTGAGTAGCATTACATCTTGCTCTGCGGTTGATCAACATAAGGGGAAGATGACATTTCACCGACATTGAGAGTCTTACTATTGTCTTCAGGATATCAGCCAGATCACCAAAACTGGCCCGAAGGAGCCACTTCACCTTCAGCTTCGGTAAAATTTGGGGAGATGCTTAGTCTTGGCCTTCTCGACAGCGCTCGCCCACGCCAAGAATTGCAGTACAGATCTAGCTTTGCATCCTGTTGTCGATCATGTGATCGAGAGTATCCAATCATTCCTCTACATCGTACGGCACGATGTAAGCCACCATGCAAGCCAAGAGAGCCCGCTCGGTTTCTATGTAAACTGTTAGGTTAACAGATGCTCGCAGAGCGCGATACGACTGCACTGCATTTCCTAGCGCAAAAGAGAGTTTGGTTGACAGCAAGGCTAATATTTAGCCCTCGCTGTAGCGCTAGGCATTACCGGTACAGTGCAGCATCAGCATCGCCCCGAGCCTCCCCAATCGCGCGGTGCACAGGGCCTGCAGTACCTACCGGCTAACACCAAACATCTTCAGCGCTATAATTGCAGTGTAGAAGATTATCTGCACGAAATCCTCCGACCTAGGGCACTGCGATCTCTAGCGCAGAAGATGAGAGCGGCTCAGTAGAATTACAAAGGTCATCTTCCACGTTAGGGATTACAGTGCAAGTATGCGAACCATTTTCCTTCTTCGGGAATTGACCGCCTTTTCATGTCGCCTTTCAAGTGTTGGTTCCTCTCTTGAATGTCTAGATCGCGAACCAGAATGTCTTTTTGCTACTCTCTATATATCTAGGCCGATCAATACATGATTCACTACAAGTCATCAGCTGTACCTCTGATCTCGCTCTCCAAGAAACCCTGATCCTCATTCCCAGGCATGAACTCAAGCAGTAACGTGTTTTACCGGTACAAGCGAGTGCGCATTACCGTGGGCGTCGGCGTAACGACCCACTCGGTGTGCCGACCCACCCCAACGCCATGAGCCCACCTACAAAGATGAGGCTATACTGTCACCCATAATAGCTATTATCACGAGATTTTGTAGTAAAGTAATAAAGTGATGCTTGCGATCAATTTGGGCTACCAAACTTAGTAGGCAGCCTAATAGGGCGGCCATTTTTGGTGGTTTTTGTTGGTAGTGAGGGTGGTGAAGGGTTACTACT
Source organism: Setomelanomma holmii (assembly GCA_010015745.1). Taxonomy (NCBI): domain Eukaryota; kingdom Fungi; phylum Ascomycota; class Dothideomycetes; order Pleosporales; family Phaeosphaeriaceae; genus Setomelanomma; species Setomelanomma holmii. The sequence goes on from ML978281.1 coordinate 86,875, forward strand.
ACCACCACCTTTAGCAGGCTGCGCAACCTGCGCACGCTTTCGATCACACGTAGGCTTTTGTGAGGCAGCTCTCTTGCCTCTTTGGGATAATTTGACAGCTTTTGGGCGGTTGCAGCCTCTCTTTCCTCCTGTTTCTTGCGCTTAGTTTCAGCTCTTTCTCCTGCTACTTTTTCCTTCTCTCTCTCTCTCTCTACCTTAGCTATCTCTTGCGCCACACGCTTCTCTTCTGCTTCTTTCTGCTTGAGCAAGGCAGCTTGAGCCTTAAGGTCCTTCATCTCAGCTTTTCTGAGGTTTTCCTCTTGCTCCTCTTGCTTCC